>VWZT01016570.1:304767-367563 GCA_013397055.1 Pachycephala philippinensis | reverse complement strand
CCGCCCGAGGGCAGGAACGGGCTGAATTACACGCCCTTGTGTGTTAGTGCAGTAGCTGCTGAGCATTACTACATTCGCGGAGCTCGGAGGCCAACGTTTTCCTGCTGAAGTTCAGGAATCCTGTGATGTGCTTGATACTTCATGATGCATTTTCTGTATTTTGTTGTACAATAAGCTTGTGGCAGTACAGAATATTCTCAAATAGGAGCTTTATTTTTGTACGTTTCCCAAAGCTTTTAGATTGTTTGCACTTGCTCTAAGGTGACCGGAAACATCTGTGGAAGAGGGAAAGATTCACCGTGTATCACCTATCCTATCAACAGCTACTCACCCAGAATACCAAATCCTCAGCTTTATGCATAGTCGGATGCTAAAGATTTTCAATTGAACATAATTTTGCATGTGACTTTGCTTAATTTTGCTTTAATAACACCGGTGAGACGATATTTGGAAATGTCATGTGTCTCAACAAGCTAAATTGCTTGGCAAATTGATTCTACTCTAATTTGATAACAAGAAATTGCCTCTGTACCTGAGATTTTGCCTGCCCAGTTGCTAAACCAGGTTAACATAGACTTTTACAGGTGAATTATAAACGTCTAAAAAATTTAATTCAAATCAGAATGGACTGTCAGCAGCATTGCATGCAGTGACACTGTGATAATATTAGTAACAACATGTGTATATTGCTTTATAGCACGCCAGGTTGCTCTGTAGGTTTATGGGAATGGCTACAGTCCTCATGGAAGGTTGGATTTTGCTAGACTGGAAGATGATACTGGCTTCAGTCTTTATGGCAACAAGAGTTTTCCATAGCTCTGGCAATGGCTGGTGAATTCTTAATGTGGTTGAAGCAGCACACAGAAAAACCCCTATTTACATCTGTTCCCTAGACTCCAGCAGGTGATCTGGTGACAAAGCCCTGGCTACATCTGAAAGGGCAGGTTGTTTTTTTTTTCCCCCAGAATTCATTTATCTGAGACTTCTTCTGTTTTTCTGGTAACAATTACAAAAGTTTAATGAAAAATTAATCACTATTTCCACTTCAATTACAGTTGGGTTTGTTGTTTCTTCTGCATTGTAGCAGTTTTGCATTGTAGGCCTTTGATTCAATAAAACAAAATACTGTCTTTGAAAATAAGAAAGTTGGGTGATCAACCCATGGTCAAACCATGATAGGATGGTTCAAGAATAAGTTCACTATGTTAAATGTGCCCTTTTTTTTTTTTTTTTGGAAACCAGCAGATACTTGGCAACTATCTCCCAGTAATTAATTTGGGTAATTTATTATATTTTGTATAGTATGTTCAGACTTCAATTTAGAAACTATCTAGGTTAGTTTCAACACTGGTCTTACTTTCTAAATTAATATTACCGTATCAGCCTAAACCCTCACCAGAACATGGAAAATTCCAGATAATAAACCTCTGTTGTTTTCTACTTAGTTATCAAAGGATGGGAATGATGGAATAATTTGTTAAAGGTGTAAAACTTTCAGTCAGTCACATGTTACCGAAGATACCTGTGTTGATTTTGTGACTTCTGGAGATTTTCTGGTACTATTAGACCAAAAGATTTTAAGCATGCACCAGGCCCTAGATAAGTTTATTTCGGTGTGCAATGGCAAGAATCAGTAGTTTTAAATTCCCAAAATAGTTTTCCTAAATTGTTGCAGTTACAAAAAAAAATTTGCTTTTTGCCTTTTTTTTTTTTTTTTGGTCGATGTTCCCACTTTGGGAATAGTTTTTACATTTTCAGCATCCCATATATGCTATGAAAACACAGCTCTAATATCGTAAACATTTTTGGTCATCCAGTTTTTTCTGAAAATTTGTAGTTACTAAAAAATTTATGTGATGAGTGGTTTTGTACAGCCATATCTTTTAAGAAGCAAAAGGTGAACTTTAGACTTGAGTTGCGTGTAGAAGCTGCTGCTGCTGCACTGTGGTCTCTGGGCTTTGTGTGGGCCCAGACCTCTGCCCATGGCTGCAGGGTCAGAATCCAGCCCTGAGCCTCTTTCTTCCAAACCACCCCTGCAACAAAACCTTTCCATTGATATGAAGCCAAATCCAGCTTAAGCTGAAAAAGATACAGCTCGAGCTGAGCAAATGGTGTTCTGTGCCTGTGTGCCCACTCTGACTTTATTTGCAAATCTGATTTGCAGGCCGTGGCAGTGGGTAATTTGGAAAACTGCAAACATACAACCACGATTGAGAAGTCTATCACCTGCTTGACAGTTCCACTCAGCTACGTAGGTATCAGGGTTTTATTTCTGACTTTTATTCTGCAGTGCTTTTACAGAGACCCAGCATCAGCAGCTGTGACACAGACATCTGGGAGTGTTCCTGTGCCAGTGTCAAAGCTGAGTTGTCATGTATGTTCTGGCTCTTCAGCACGCTTGCCAGGCTCTAAGGCACCCTCATGCCATAAAAGTTTTAAAGCACACCATGACTTGGGCTATGACTTATGTAGAACTTGTGTCGGAATTTTAAACTGGAAATACTGTGCCCAAATCCTTAGCATCAGTTCTGACAATCTTAGGGGTCCAGCAGTATCACCGAGTGGAGGTGAAATATGAGGAAGCAGAGAGTATTAAAAGGAAGGAGCCAAAAGAAATCATCAGGTCTAATGAGCCTGATCTGTCATTTCTGGTGGTGTTTTATATTCTGTGCAGAGCAAGGAGATGCTCTGTAGCCTGTATTGTCACTGCTGGGAAGAAGTGATGTGCAAAGAGGTAATGGGTTTCACATTGCGAACACCACCACTCCTCTGTTGGCATGGTCACGCTGAGAATTTGTTTCCTTTGTGTGCTGGGTGAGTAAATACCTTCCTGTGGTACCTGTGAGAGGATCAGTCCCTTCCCTCTGTGCAGGAGCAGGATCTTAGGCACCAGCCACTGTGCCTCCTGAGGTGCTGGCAGGGGGACCCAGGCCATCAAGGTGTGACCACCTCTGGCTGATGTCACAAGCTGGTTTCTACTGACAGTCACAAGCCCAAAGCTGAATATCACGAATATACTTAGGAAGAAAATAAAAGATGTTTCCTTCCAAAGTCTTATTAATTTATCAAAAATGTACATATTCTTAGTAGCAGATGGTCAATAATAGATGATAGATGGCCTCCTCTGTGTAAATTAATGGCTGTAATTCACTTGAGGGGATCTGCTGATGTCATAAGCTGCCACAGTGCAGCTTGAGTGATTTATTAACAGCTGCAGAAATCCTAGACTGAATTACATCCTTGTATTCACTTAGGGTCTGCAGATTTTTATTTATAAATTGTGTAGGTTTGAATTTCTTGATTATTATAGGGATCTCTTCCGTGACCTTAATACAGGGGCACAGTGAAGAAATGCTGAGTATAAAAGCTCAGATGCCTGCCCGTGAGTAGAGGCAGATTTTCTCCACTGATGCATATCAACATCCTCCCTTTTCTTTATTTTTGAAATCAGCTAATCAATATCTGTAGAGGTTTCCATAAGTCCTGTTTTGGGTTTTGTTTCCCCCCACCATCAGATATAAACAATGTAATTACCTTGAGATACAGGAACCTCTGTCACTCAGTGTTGTAGTCACAGCCTCTGCACACATTGGGCTGTGTCCAGCCCAAAAAGATGGGAGAAGGTTGAGAGCTAAACAGGAACAAATGCTATCTAATAATAACTGGATTTTGCTGTTTAGGAAGAAGGCAACAGACAGAGAAGGCTAGAAAAGGTGCCTGGAAACCAAAAGTCTTTGTGTACGGGGAAGATACTCTGCCTGTTCAGGGAGAAAACGTTCCTTTCCTCCATACAATTCTTGAATGGTGAAAATAAAAATTTTCTGACTATGGATCCTAGATTTATCACACCCTTCTAACATGTGAACATATGCAAGCAAATGAAACAATTTCCATTCCTTTTTCCTCCTCCCCAAAAAATAGGAGCTGATTAGGATGATATTAAATCTTGTTTCTCAAACAAGTGATACATTTCCAAAATGTAATTTGAGTTGCAGAGGAAGAGGAAAAGGGAGATGAGAATAAATTATGAAGAATTGCATGGCAGGAAGGAACAGTCAGAATTCATTTGCAAATAACTATGCACATTACATTTGCTAAAAGTGCAGAATTTCTTGAGAGAACTCACTGCAAATGTTTAGATGCCAGTTAGAGCCCAGTGAAAACCCTTCCGGTCTTTTCTCTCTTCTCTGAGATGAGTTTTGTTTGTTGATAGTTAGATTTCACCGGTCCTTGGAAGAGTGCTGCAGTTATTGTCCTCAGCAAGGAATGCTGAGTTGCTGTTGAGCAAATACTGCTTTGCTCCTGCTTTCCTTCACCAATGTCTGTCTGTCTGACCTGTCTCTGTGTAAGAGGTATGAATAGAAGGAAGGTGGTATTTGTACAGAAAACAAAGGTTAGAATTTGAAGAAAAACAGGCTCCAGATATTGTTCACTGCCTTGAGGCAAAGCCTTTTCAATTCATTATGAGTTTACTAATTTCAGTAAGCCTGTTACTGCTCTTACAGTGTCATGGACAAAGCCCAATCACATCAGGAACCCACAGTGTTAGATATTATATGAATGCAAAAAAAGGTATCAAAAAGGTATTTTAAATAAAGGTGTGGGGGTTTTTTGTTTGTTTTGTTTTTGTTGGTTTTGGAGGTTTGGTTGTTTTTTTTTTTTTTTTCCCCTGGAATGAAATGCTGACTTTTGGATGCTTTTAAAATTGCTTATGGTTTTGTAGTAGCACATCTCTGGAAGCTTGACTCTTCTGGCTCACCTCAAAGGAACATACAGCAAGCAGGTGACCAGCTGGACCATGGCCAGCCCATGATTTGCAACTTCCAGGGCAGTTGCTAAAGCGTCCTCCATTTCCTCTTGAATTGTATCTGAATCCATCCCTTTCCTTTTCAAACTCAACTTAGGTTGGTTGGGGTTGCTTTTCATTTCTCTATGTGTCTTTGCTTTGCTTGCTTACTTTGGACCCAGTTTGTATGAAGGCTGCTATGCAAAAACATTGAGAGCTTGGCAAGTGTCTCCCTTAAGTTGTATTGATCTCTGTGATTTTCATGCTTTGGAGGGGAGTTGTTACTGTCTTCCCAAAGCTCCATTGTTACTCAGAGGTTCATTATATTGGCATGAGTTTTTCATTTTCTTTTGCCATACCAACAAGGAAGGCTGCTAATTCCGTATTATTTCTATAACCAGCCTTTTCCTCCCTGCACAGACAGGCAAATCAGTGCAAGGCTACAGAGTCCCAAGGAGTTATGATATAGAGTATTTCTCCCCGTTGGTGATTATTCTGCAAGTTCTGAGACAATTTGTTCCACAAACAACAGTAAGATGCCTGGTGCTCTGAGTCCCCCAAGTCCTCTAAAATAGAGACAAAACAGAGGTAGTTGTTACAGCTGACCTAATCCTGAGTGGCCAGAAGAAACAATGGACTGCTTATTATCTCTCACGGTAAATAATGAACCAGTTTCTGCTATGCAGACTCTTTGGGCTGCCTGGACCACACCTTTTAGAAGGGAGGAATTTCATTCATCCATTACAGATTGGTGAATCCAAAGAGAGGGTGTTTGCAGTTCTGTTACTGAACAGTCTCCAGCCATGTGAACAGCAGTGGGAGCCTGTGTGTCAAGTGATAGAGCAAAACCACGAGTTTCACCTTGCAAGCTTTGTTCTTGTAAAAAGTTTGGGTGGGTGCTTTTTTTTTTCTTGGAGGGAGTTGTTTTGGGGCTTTTGTTGGTTGGTTGGCTGGTTTTTTGTTTTTTGGGGTTTTTTTGGTTTTTTTTGTTTGTTTGTTTGTTTGGGTTTTTTTTGTTTGTTTGTTTGTTTGGGTTTTTTTTGTTTGTTTGTTTGTTTGGGTTTTTTTTGTTTGTTTTTTTGGGTTTTTTTTTTTTTTTTTGGTTTGTCTCTTAAAGTACAAGATCATGGAATATTTCTGATGGATACTGATCTGATCCACCTGAGTATGCTGATCAAAGTGTTGTTTGTCCATCTATATCTATCTATGTTACTTGTACTAATAGACACCTGGAAAAAGTAGTGTCTGTTTCTACAATGATCTAAAAAGCAAAAAAAGGGCAAAAAAAGGACCCAGAAATGTGCTTTTTTCATGTTCTTGTTGCAGATTTTAATGCACTGACACTGTTCTGCCTTTATCTGATTACAGAATCTAACAGTAATTTCTTCTCATCACTGCTTTTGGATTTGTTGGAGAGACATGTGGGTATTCATCTTTCTCCCTCTCCTACCAGAGCCTGTCAGGCCTTTGGCTTTTCCTGATGGAGAATGGTTCTCAGGTGTTTTTTGGTTAGGTTTTGTTTTGTTGTTTTTTTGTTGGTTTTTTTTTTAATTCATGGGATGCTCAGTCCTTTTATGCTCCATCAGCACTAGAGAGTTACCTCACTGTGAGCACTGGATGCACATGCAAATCGTGTATCCCTTCTGACATAAGCCACACAGGCACTTTGCCAAGAGTAAATCCCATGAGAAGGGCAGTAAATCAAGCACGATGTTCTCTTTTCCCTGTGGATACCTCAAGCCCCAGCTATTGTTTCCAGAGAGGCTGCCTTACCCAGCTATGGTGCAGTGACATGGATAATTTGTGCACTTGTAATTTTGTCTTCATATCCCAGGGCTGGCATAAGAATTTTTCCTCTTCTTGAAAAAAAATAAAAAAGGAAAAAGGGGAAAAAATGGAAAAAATAGAGCATTTCTGTGAAGTGGCAAAAGATAAGTTGAGTGCATCTCTGCAGCATTCCCATCAAGCAAAATAGAGTTTACTTGTTCACTACTTGCTCAGAAAGGGGAAAAATATCTTCTACCATGTGATTACACACTTTGGAAGAATGCAAGAGGTTAATTTAGGGGGGAGGGAAGGATGAGGAGTTAAAAAAATTCTGTCCTTTTTTGCTTCATTTATCTATTTTGGGGAAGAATAAAAAGTATGAGCTGAAGTAAGTTTGGACCAGATGATCTATCAACACCTGCAACAGTGGAAAATGTCTCAGGATTTAATATATGCAACTACTGAGCATCTTTTTTTCTTGCATGTCTGTTACATTGGAGGCTTGCATCTTATGGAGGTAGCTTTGAGACCAGTTTGGAAGGAAGCCAGAAAAAATCTCTTTCAAAGCCAGCCAATTTTTGTTAGACATTTGGATACAGTACCAGCTATCAGTTATGTTGGAAAAACCACTTTGGTTTTATTTGATATTGAAAGACATACAGGAATCTTGGTGTTCCTCTGGTGATTCAACTCTACAATGCAAAGTATCTGCTTTGCTGTATCGCCCTTACAGTTCTGCAGATGGGAGTGTCACACCATTTTACATGATGTTGGCCCTAAAACACTATTTTATCAGCCTCAGGAGAGGTTTGTGAAGATCCAAGGCAATTTCACTCCTTGGAGGTGGAATTTTCAGTGACTCTCCCTTTGGTTTTTCAAAATCACTATCCATTTAAGGAGCCAAGCTTAGGCTGATTGAGAGATTGTCGCTCTGCTCTTTTGGTAATCAGAGATCACTGTAAAATGTCACAAAGTGGGCACTCTGTCTCTGTCTGCTTTTCAAAATTTGGTCATAATGCCCAGTTGCCTACTTTGTTCGTGTAATGGTGAGTTCTGCTAAAGTCTCCATGATAAATAATTTGTTTACTCAGAGTGAAAGAAAAATGGATAATTTGTCTGTGCTTACTTTTGAGGCTTTCACTCCGTGTGCTTGTGGTAAGTATGTGTATCTCAGTGCAATGGAATTACAGCTTTGATAAGATGTCTTCCCTAAATATGATAGAAAGTCTTGCTGGACTCCAAAGAGCAATGCAGTGAATCTGCCTCAGTTATTATCACTTCAGGAACTGTCATAATTGACCTGCTTCCTTGTGGCTGTAAAGCACATTGAAATATGTCACTGTAAAAAGCTTTTTCACCCTTCTCTCAGCTCTGTCTAGCACTGAAGTATGGAAAAAAAATCTGGTTACTGCCATGGATGTACATGGAGGTGGCTTGATGCCTCTGTTCTGAGCCATGGAAAGACCATGTTATTCCTGGAGGCAGAATGGAAGGCAAGAGACGGAAATTTTATCTGTACTCATTTTTTCATAGGCAAGGGAGAAATTACCAACACATCTGGACTGGGCTTTGCCTTGGCAACAAGGGAGTTTTTTTGCTTGAAAGGGTTTGGTTTGGTTGTTTTTTGGTTTTGTTTTTTTTTCTCCTTTATGGACTCCATCCTGATGACTTTGGCATTTGTGTGAAACTGCAAAGTGGTAGATGCAAGAGGCAGGATTGCAAGCTCTGAAGTTGGTGAGTGGGCTGATACTTTTAAATGACAGAAGGATAGAATCAGAAAAAAGGGAATGTAATGTGTTCTAGGCATGCCTGCCTATTCTTCTGACTTGGTTTTTCTGAAGACAGCACCTTCGTCTTGGTCAGTCCCAGACACTGTCTGTCTGCTTTTCCTCTTAGTTGTAACACTTCACTAGCAGTTTACAGAGGGTGCATTATGAAAACACAAAATCCTTTGCTGGAAATGGTGCCATTAGAGGATAGGGAAAGGCTGGGATGACAGATTCCTCAGTGCTGTTCTAGTTTTGCATGTGAAATGTTTCACTAATCACTTGTCTCCCTCTGTTATTTCATTGTCTTTCTAATCTTCTTTTTTATACCCTATCAGTAAGTTAATGAAGTCTACCCAAAGGTTTGCTGTGTGACTTAAGAGTGTTTAAAAAGTGCATTGCAGTGAAATAAAAGATGCTCCTGAAATTCAGCCTTTCACATTCTCCTTTCCCTTTATTTAGAGGAAGAAAGAACTTGTATCCAGCTTTCTAGATGAGCTGGGAAAAAAAGTTCATTTTGATTTGCTGTAACTTTCTGACATTCTTTCTCAGCCTTCTGACAGAAGTAACCATGGTCATGGCAGTGCAGTGGTAGGTCTTGCAAGATGAAGGCTGATTGGCAGTTTTGGCCTTCTTGAAATTTCTGTAGGTTTTGAAGACCTGGATCAGCTTTCTAGGAGGGTATAGTTTCACCAGCAGGAGCAAGGAGGCCCCAGTGTGCAGATACTGCTTTAATGAAGCATTGACAAAGAAGCAGCCTGTGCTCCAAGACCAAGGGCAGGTCTGGCTCACATGATTCAGGGTGCTGAGTCTGTAGCTGAAGGCCAGTCACTTAAATGCCAAGCCCATTTACCTCTTTGAAGAATTCCAGGATGCCTCTGAGGGGAGGTGGAGAGGAACAGGGAAACTTGGTCAGTGACACACCAGGATAAACAAGGAGTTTCCCTGTTCAGAGTTAGTGAGAACCTGGATGGAGTGATCAGAGTAGATGCTTGCCTGCAAGTCCACACGCAGAAAGCAAAAAATTTTGCTTCTCCTGCTTTGCTGTCCTTTCTCATTCCTGTTACTTGAATGCAAAAGAACATCTGATGACAGGGGAAATTTTTCTTGATTCTTCTGAATATTGATGGGAAGCCCCTTTTTCTTTTACGGAGCTCTGGCTTCTCTAGTCAGTGTTTTTTCACAGAAAGAGGAACATGAAGTGCCGACATGTCAGAAAGCTGCTTCTCCAACAGATGTCTACCAACATGAGAGGTCATATCTGCCTGACCTGCCATGAGCAGAGAGAGGCTGATCTCTCTCTCTCAGGGACTCAGAGCCCAGTTTATCAATACAGCCTTCTTCACATCCCAGCTACCCTGGAAAAATAACTACTTGCTGCCTGCCAGGCAGCTAATAAATGATTAGTCCCAAGAAAAGGCTGCTAGGTTCAAATCTGTAGGTGACATGGCAGGGGGATGGCAGGGAACAGCTGTCTAGGTGGCTGCAGGATGCAGTGATTTTTTTAGGGAAAGCTGAAGTCAGTGGGAAGGCCCTGGTTTCACTGAGGAACCTTGAGGGTAAGAGCAAGGTCTTATTAAATGTCTAAGTAGTCTGATAGACTCTGTCTTATGTACCCACAACAGAAGTCCAGGCTTGAGATCAGGCATTAAGGACTGCCTTGTGTTCCTGTGCATAAAGGGCACTGTGTGTAAGGCCCAGCTGCCAAAGATGTTGCTGCATGTGCAGTGTTGTGCTGAATGCAGAGATTACTGCACCTTCACAGCAAACCCTGAAGGTTTTCCTCAGCTGCCTCAAGAAATACAGCGACTTTATTCTTCACTTTGAAACAGCTTCTGTGCTGAAACTGAGAAGCACAGAAGAATAACCTTCCTTTTTCCAGTCCAGCTTTGTTTTTGGTAGTGTGTTCCTCTCCTCAAGAAAGCCTTAGACCTGGTATGTAAGAGCAATGTCTTTAAAGGACTCCATGACTGAAATCAGAATTTGCTCTTTATTATAGCTCTCTCACAGGTCTTGGTCTTCTTTTCATTATGGTTAAATAATATGAATTCACTTTAACTTTTTTGTAGTAACACCTAACATCTGATATAGTTATGCTCTTCGTTTCTGCTATCCTTTTTTGTCCAGAAAGTATAGATACACAGAATAGATCAATGCTTTCAATTACGTGGGTTTTTAAAAAAAAAAATTAAAATAAACTCCAGGGTCCTAGCTTACAAGATCCTACCTTGCCTCAGCTTCTTTGTGAGGCTACAGTCTGTGTATGATCCCCAGTCTGCCAGCCCTGTTACACCCCATAATAACCATTAGCCTGTTCTCTAGGCTTTTATCCTTTTCATCCAGTATCCATCCATTAGGTGTAGCAGGCAGAGCTTGTAGGACAAGGTTGGCCAGTCTCAGCATCCTTGCCCCAAAGAGGCCACTTCCCTGCGAAGCCCCCTCCCCCAGGCATTGTGTTGTCAGAGCTGCTCTGACCATCTGGCTGTGCTCGGGTTGGGCAGTGGACACCCCTTGTGAGGCTGCTGCATCTTTGAACCCGAGCTCTGTGTGTGGATTTCAGGCCATACCTTCTGCATTCACACAGAAATGCAGACACTTCTTTTGCATTCTTCTTCCGATTGCTTTGTGTTGGGGGTGGAATTTTAGATTACAAACTTGACAAGTGAGCAGCGGTGGTCTAGTTACAGTCCCTGTTAAGCTTTTAAAAGCCAAAAGGCCCCTCCTAAGTGAGAAGTCATCAGTGTAGAAGCCAGCTATTTGTTACTTAAACTAGACATAAAAAATGAAAAAGAAATCCAAACCTCTCTTAGCTGTTCATTTTTTCCTCATATTCTTGTCTACTCAAGGCAGAAAAATGTGTTTGGTTAAAGTACTAGTAAGGAATTTGCAGGAGGGACTCTACTTTTGGTGTATTTTTCATCAGCATTTTGTAGCTAATGTGCTGTACTACTGAGTTGTTCTGCTAGAGCATGTCCTAGCCCATATTCCTCTCTGCTCTGTAAGGGAATGGAAACTCCTCAAGTCATAAGCCAGTAATCTATTGATTGATGATATCAGACAGACACGATAGAGAAGGCATTTTGCAAAATCCTGCTGCCCTAGTCTAGCTGTTCATCTGTCTGTTTCTTGTGGAAGGTTTTCTCATATCTTGTGGGCCAAATGATCTGATCTTAATGTGAATTTTCAGTTTCTGTAGTAAAAGGTTTTCTGAAGTGGAATTTTGCTGAGGAAATCTGTTCATGGACTGTGTCTCTGTAACCTCTCATGTTGAGACGGTAGGTACGGACAGGACAGAGTGACAGGGCCATTTTTGTGGGGGTGAGGGCAGCACAGAGTCAAACTTGCATTCAAAGAAGGGATTACTGGATCCTTGTTTGCTCTCCTGCTGTTTGCAGTCTTATTTATGAGTCTACTCTTAGTCCTCCTATTTTAGGAGAGAATTGTGAAAAAGGTGATTCATCCCTCATGATGCCTGACACCCTTTGACTCTCTGGAGCCTGGATAGTTTGTGTACCCTGTACAAAGTTGGGTGGCTGCATTAGTTTTGTAGCTTTCTGTGTAAACATTTGATCCTTTTGGGCTATCTCTCTCTGATTCCCTTGTCCGTGGAAATACTGACATGTTTAGACATCATGGCAGGGACACACGTGTTCTCTAATGGCCTTACTTTGTGGCAAAAGACACTAGTAAGCTTGGCTTACCTGTTTTGAAGTCATCTTCCTCATCTCAAAGAGAATTGAGGACTCTCTGTTTTTCTGTCATCCCCTCCTCAGTGCTAGAACCATTTCAAGGTGAGACCACACAGGCCATGCTGTCTGCAAGGTGATGAATTTCTTGTTTGGGTTTGTTTGGCCAGCTATGCATTATCCTGCTGGCAGGACACAGGGCTGGACACAGATGAGGTCACCACAGCTGTCAGGAATGAATTTAGGTTAGGAATTCGGAGAAAACAGCAGTCCATGCTTGTGCCACCTGAAGGATGCCACACGAACTCTGTGTTCTTCACACTGTTTGTGCCTCAGGATTAGCCATGAACTTCAACAGTTAATGGGCAGAGTGTTTTCTTCAGGAAACAACTATGTGTGTTGTGCAATCTTTGCTGGCTTCTGGATTGCCAGATGAAATGTGATGCATGATGTCCTAAATGGATTGATTCCTGGTTACCTGGAGAAGAGGAACTGATACTGCTGGTTACAAGACTGCCTGAGGCATCTGGGCTAATAAATTCTTCAGTCACAAGACAGGTGCCAGAGAAGGATGTAGGGCTTTCCTTGAAAATGAATTTCTGATGGAATGTTTTTGCCCCGTCAGGCTGGTACCCTAATTTATAGACTTCCAGTTCATATTTTGTGTCTATACTTGTTTTCCTGAATCCTTAAAAATGCAGATGCCTGTGTGTATGCATTTGTCCAAAGTTTCCTAATGCTCTGAACAGTGGGGACTTGGATATACCACCTTCTGTGGAAAGCTGGTTCTTGTAATAAGTCCAAAAATTGTATTCTGTAACTGCTTAACATTCTCCAGTATTTAATAGGAAGATCCTGTTACGCTCCACAGGCTATGAACTTAGAAAACTGAGAACTAAATAGAGACCAGGGACTGTCCCAGTATTGACCTTCTGACTACCCATTTCTTGCTCACTGCCCCAAATTACCTCTTTTCTATTGCAGAGCAACATGATGATCTTACTTGCTCTCTGTGTTTCTGTAAGGACAAAAATTTACCAGGATATTTTAAATTAGCTCTTAATAAAGCCTTTCTGATTTATTGCAGACTCCTCTGGAAAGTTAAGCCTCCCATAAAATCCTGTAGCAGTGATTTGGAAATTTAATTATGTTTTTACTTCAGAGGTTATGAAAAAAAATTTCTTTGTGAGGGAGGGGAAGGGAAGCTGAACTTTTGAAATCAGTCTCTTGGACCGAGGAAGGCCAGCTAGAGCTAGGTTCATGAATAAAACTTGTTTTTATGGAGCAAGGTTTCTAAGCAAAGGAAAAGACAAACTATAACTGAGAGCTAGCATTCAAGGAAGCTCTTGAGGCCAACATCAGCAAAACTTTTGGTTTATTACCACAGCCCAGGCACAGTTCCACTGTAAAATAACTGAGCCAAAAGAATATTACCATTTGCCCCTATTATGAATGCTAAGTATTAGTGCACACAATTGCCCATTCTGCGTGGCGGTGAGGATGATGATGCACAGGCAGGATGTTACCACCACCTCTATCCAAACCCATGAAAATCCCTCACCACAGAGTACTCACGTGGAGGAGATGCTGATACTGCTTGCAGAAGGAAGGATAAGTGTCAGGGCCTTGATCTGTCAGCTTTAAGACCAGATCTTTGCCCTTTTCACCCCTTCTATGCCATTCAGCTAGTGCCTTTTAAAAGCTTTATTCTAGCCTTACATATTTACCTACAGCCACACATCAAAATCAATACCTTCTCTTTAGAATTCATTTGATGCATTACAGTACTGGAGAGAATTTCCAGTGGGAACACTGGGAAATTGGAGATTAGTTACCAAGTAAATATATGAGGTCTGGTGCCAGAAGGCTGTTCTAGTTTCGTAAGGACAGTTTACTAATTTTTTGTCTTTGTGTATGTCAAAATCATAAGTGAATGATTCTCGCTTGTGATTCTAAAAAAATTTGACTGAGATCTTTTTCTCTTTTTTCTCTCAGTGGCAGCTTCTGGAGTCTTTGCACTCAGGTTGTGGAAAAACCTGGTCTAATCAGTCTGCACAAGACCAAATGCATTCCCCATCTTGGTCCCCTGGGTCATCAGAGCTCTTCTTTGCTTTGTTCCTCCTGATGCTTAATCCAACCTGCTGTGCAAAGGAGGCTGCTCTAATTGTGTTTGCTCCCTACACAAGTTTTCGTGGTAAACAAAGGTTTTGCCATACTTTTCATTATGCTAGAAATCTTAACAAAACACTTCCTCAACTAATGGCTTTTTCTCCCCCAACAGTTTGGGTCCAGCTGTTCATTTAACAAATAACGGTGTTGGTCTCTTCTTTTAGCACCCTCTAATAAACCAAGAGTAAATTACTGACTGACCTACTTACTGGGATTGCTTAAATAATCCTCAATATGGCAGTATAATTTGATGCCTTAAAATACAGGGCATACAAGTTGCAATTTAAAAGAATAAATATTGGATGTTAACACAAGTGGGTAACATAATAGCCTGAGGAATATTATGTTTCATATCTAAGATTCCCCTCCTTTCTTTTTCCCCCTTAAGCAACAGCATTTTGTTCTCCCCTCTTGTACATGAGCTAATTCCTGAATTTCTGAATGACTATTTCACACATCTCTGAATGGGTGAAATACTAATGGTCTGGAGCTAAAATAAGAGATGTGTTTTCTATTTTTAATAGGTAGTATGTTTTAAAGGGAGAACAAAATGCATGCTTCCATTACACCATTTCTTGCTTTGTGCATTCCTCGTGCATCTCTGAGCAATTCTCAGTGACAGCCCTTTTAAAGAAGAAGAAAAATGTTTCAGGAATATGGGGCATCACTAAGGTACTAAATTTTCTTTCTTAAAAAGGTGATGGAAATGTTTCAAAGTCAGGCAATCATCTTCCAGATTTAGCAAAACATTGTACTTAATTCTACCTAATAAGCATTTTGTATTACAGATACATGCTTTAGCACTGAATCTCAATTTCTTTAGATTCAGAATGTCAGAAGTCTATAACCATATTTGTCTGTTTGGGGCCATTTCACAGAATCACAGAATGGGTCAGGTTGGAAGAGACCACAGTGATCTAATCCAACTTCCCTGCTCAAGCAGGGCCATCCCAGAGCACATGGCACAGGACTGTGTCCAGATAGATCCTGATTATCTCCAGTGAGGGAGACTCCACACCCTCTCTGGACAATCTGTTCCAGCACGCAGTCACCCACACAGTAAAGAAGTTCTTCCTTGTGTTCAGGTTAAACTTCCTGTGCATCAGTTTCTGTCCTTGTTGGCTCCATCCTCTTGGTAGCCTCCCTTCAGATACTTACTAACGTTAATGAGGTCTCCTTTCAGTCTTCTCTTCCTGAGGCTGAAGACACAGTTCCCTCAGCGTTTCCTCTTAAGTGAGATGCTCCAGTCCCTTAACCCTCTTTGTCACCCTCCATTGGACTTTTTCCAGGAGCTCCCTGTCTCTCTTGTCCTTAGGAGCCCAGAACTGGACACAGCACTCCAGCTGAGGCCTCACCAGGGCTGAGTGGAGGGGCAGGATCACCTCTCTCGACCTGCTGGCAGTGCTGTTCCTGATGCACCCAGGACACCATTGGCCTTCATGGCCACAAGGGCACTGCTGGTCATGGACAGCTTGTTTTCCAGCAGGACCCCTGGGTCCTTGTCCACTGAGCTGCTTCCCAGCACATCAGCCCCCAGCCTGTGCTGGTGCATATAGTAAGTAAGATATGACAAAAGGTGCTATCCCCTCAAAATTCTCTGCTTAATTTTCTTCTTAGTTGCTACCTTCTTCCTATTATGTTGATTCCGGACCCCATATTATAAAATTTTAACACACTACTGCTTGCCTACATAAATAATTATCAACTAACTTCAAGTTTCATGTATGACAGAGTTCCAGTTCAAATCTTGACAAGGATGGATCTACTTTTGATTATTTCTGCATAGGCATGGCAAGCTCCCAGTGGTCTCTAACTAAGACACCTTCAAGGCAGTTGTATTCATAATGATTCACCCTATTTTATAATAGAGTTTGGCCAGAAGTTCCTGAGCATGGCTGAATTTCAGAGTTGCTGAATGCACGCCCTGGTCGTCACTTTGAATAAGTTATTTCATTGCAAATCCATGCGTAACGGGATTTCTAATTTCCACTTAGTTGCTTAAGCAACTTCTTAGGATTTGGGCCTCACTGAAGACTTCCAACAAATGTGTGGTTACTGGCAAACTAAAAAATGTTACAACTTCATCTCTGTAGAAGCCTCTGCTCATACCTACAACCTTGGGTTAAACAAGGACCATTCAGTACACAATTAGGAATCCTCTCTATATGGGTTTATTTGATTTCTGTTCTAACAAGGACAAATGCCAGACATTAAAAAAATTAATGTCTGATCCAACATACTTTATTCTGCCAGAGGAAGGGTTTTATTGAATGAGAAAGATCTCCACAGGAAACTGAGAGAAAACAGAGCAACTTGGAGTGGTTAGAAAAATGTGTTAATCCTACCTTAGCAACTTTCAACAAAGAACCGGGAACATCTGGATTAAAATGAAATGTTTGGTCAGTTCAGTGTGTGTGGAACAAGACTAAAAATTACCTAGTGACTATACTCAGCTTCTGGTTCTAATTAGGCATTGCATTTACATTCAAACAAGACAATGAGGAAAAAAATGGCTCAAGAAAGAAGAACTTGGCTATGCTACAGAGGTTTGATAACTATCTGATGGTAGTTGAAATACGTGAAGAGAAAAGTTGTGGAGCCAGGTTTGTTTACCGGATGTCTTACAGAGGAATTAGAATATAGCTTCTCTTGCCTAATTTTCAGACCTATGTACTAAAGGCGTGTTGTCCAGGAGATTGATGAATTATCTCACAAAGAATATGATGAAAGCACTGTTATGACACATGTAAGACTGGACTGATAAAGCAGTAGACAATATTACAGAAGGAATTGGATGTTGAACCTATATGGGGATGGACTCGGTATTGGCAATCTTTATTTCAAGAGTGTAGACTAGGAGGGAAGAAAAAAGGAGAAATTAATATAATGCATGTGATGCCATTCAGCTGCATTTCTCCATCTGCTTGGGATCACAAGTGTTTAGTCAGCATTACTGGCAGAGGCTTATTGTAACACCTAATTCTTGTTCAGTGAGAGGCACTACAACACTTGCTAAATATAAGTACCAAAACTGTGCAAAAATCAGAGGGAAGAATGAAATTCAATAGATTCTTTGCCTTAACAAACACTTCTTGCCTGCTCTTTCCAATCAATTTATTCTGCAATATGATCACAGAGGGATCATGGTTAGTTGTCCTTATAGTAAACACTGCAAAGTATGTTAAGTTTTTGGCATTCTCTCTCTCAGTGTTTGCCTTCAGAGAAACTCCATGGAGATATTCAAACTAACTGCAGAGTAGCAGGTGTAAATTAGCCTATATGAATCTTTATGCTGCATATGCTTTAGGGTTTTCAGGATCTGGGCTAGCTCTTTTAATACTCCATGCTATGATGACGTTGGAAGCCCCCCAGTTTTCAATCTCCATGTTGCTCTAAGTGAAATTTTCCGTATGGCATGGCCAGTTTGAGTTGGATTGTGCTCACCTGTTTGGTGTTCCATGGTGAATGGCTGGTATTTGTTTTAGCACCATGAGGTTCTGGAAAGAGACTGCAGAATCTTTCATTGCATCACCCTTTCTTATGCAGCAGGGTGTCTCTAAATTTAACAGAAAACTCAAATGAGAAGTGTATTTTCAATTTGGAAAGAAGTGTTGAAAGAAAAGAAGCGCAGATGATTTTCTCAGCAGTATCAGGAGCAGGGTTTCTCCCAACACTTGCATGGTCTACTGAGACAGGTTCCTTCTTAATTTCCATTCCAGAGGTCAACAGGTGGAAGATCACGTCTCTCAGTGGGAAAACCTGCTCTGAGACACTCCTTCCAAATGGTTTGGAAGGGTGTGGTTGTATGTGCAAGTCCCAGCAAGTGCCAGTTGCACTTCTTTACCTGGCTGGAAACCCTCTTGAAGTCTTCAGTAGTAAGGCAATGCTTTGCCTGAGAGGGAGCAGGCAGAGAACACAGTATTCACAGTATTTAGAATTTTTTCAGGTCTGTGGACAAGGTAAATTAATACACTGGGAACCAGAGAAGAAATGCGAGGGAAAAAGAAACACAAATTAAATAGTCAAGAGACTCTGGTTTCATGTTTAGTCTGTAAACTTGTCAGGATGTTCTGTGGGCTCATGATGGCTCCAGTGGTGTTTCCTATTATATCACACTACAGCCTAATCAAATAGATAGTGCATGTAGTTCTCAGGACACTTTAAGGGACCTAAACCTGTACTTTTTCTGTCTATCATTTTTCTTTTGGGCAGGCTTTGTGAATAAATTGTGAGGAGAAATATTTCCTTCTGAGCCACTTGTTTTGTACTAGCAAGAGAAGGCAGCCTCCTTTACTGTTCAACAAAGGACGGCTCTGCAGTGAAGTGTGTGTCTTGACAAATCAAAAATATGCCCTGGCAAGGAATTGCTCCTATGAAATGCATGTAGAGGCCCATAAGACATACATGTGATGGGAAGACATTCCCATTGCCCCACGGACCTAGGGGCATAATGGCGGCTGGAGTCAATGGCTACATTATGCAGGATGTTTGAAAGAGCAACATCTCAAGGATGAACATAGGAAGAAAGCTTGGACTGTGCAAATCATTTTGTCCAACAGATGAAGCCCTAAAATGTTATTCGAGCATCTGAAAAAGGAAGATAGTCCTTAAAATCAGGAGAGATAGAAGTGTTTTTCCAACTCACAGCAAAGCAAAAGTTTTTTCTGACCAACACTTGTCTTCCTGAAGAGGCCAGTCTGAAACCTTGTGCACATGGCTTCTAAAAGCCCTGGAAACTCAGTGCCTGCTAGTTTGCGGAGACAAAATAGAGCATTAATTTGGTAGCCTTTAAGAGTCTGGCATGGTGTCAAAGATGATCTTCAGTGTGTTATGAGGGAAAATTTGTGTTTGCTGTGATCTAATCTCTTTTGCTCAACAGTCCAGTGATGTCATTTAAAAGATGAGAGGAAATGAGTGTTTGGTCTTTGTGCTGATTTTGTGTGGAGTAGAGTTAATTTTCTTCTCAGTAGGTAGTGTAGGTCTGTATTTTGGATTTGTTCTGGAAACAGCACTGAAAATTCAGGGATCCTTTAGTTATTGTTGAGCTGTTCTTACACAGAGTCAAGGTGTTTTCTGCTCCTCAGACCACTCCACCAGCGAGGAGGCTGGGGGTGCACAGGGAGTTGGGAAGGCACACAGCCAGGATAGCTGACCCCAACTGAGCAAAGGGATGTTCCAGACCATATGGCATTGTGCTTGACACATAAAACTGGGAGAAGAAGAAGGAAGGGTTGGATGTTTGGAGTGATGACTTTTGTCTTCCCAAGTCACCATTACAACATGATGGAGCCCTGCTTTCCTGGAGAAGGCTGAACACCTGCCCATGGGAAGTGAATGAATTCCTTGTTTTGTTTTGCTCCTATGCGTGTGGCTTTTGCTTTGCCTATTAAACTGTCTTTATCTCAACCCACAAGTTTTCTCACTTTCACCCTTCTGATTCTCTCCCCCATCCCACTGTGGGGGATTGAGTGAGTGGCTCTGTCTGGCTGAATTGCCAGCTGGTGTTGAACCATGACAGTCTCAGATCCAAAAAGATATTTAATCTAAGAATTGGGAGGACAAGCCACAGGGTCCAAAAATGTTATGTATGGGTTTTGTATATTCTGGTTTTCAAAAGGACATAATTTTACATCTTGACAGTTTGAGATTTTAAATCTCCTCCAAAAATCCTTGCTTCAGTATTGTGTTTGTACCTTTTGAATGGTCCCTGTTGATGTTTCACATCAGTAGAAAACTGGTCTTAGAAAAAGTAGAAGCATCTGGATATGGAACACTATTAAATACACAGTATAGCAGAAGCTGGGTGCACTCTGCTTATTTTCGGTGCTGCTCCATTTCATTTGAGACCATGTACTTAGTTGAGTCTGGAAATCTGTTTTCTGGGGGCTGTACAAGCACCAGACTCCTCTTCTGAATGGCTGCTAGACCTCAATCTTTCTGTCTAAAAAAAAGTTGGAGATAAACAGGGAGGGAAAAGACCAGTTTCAGAGATGTGCAGAGCTGGACAAGTCTGATCCTTACTACGGTGATTTGCCAACTTGGCCATGCTGCTTCCTCAAACTATCCAGGGAGCAGGGCAGTTACCAGCCTCTGCCAGGGTACATATGCTGCAGCTGCACACAGAAGTGCAACAAGCCAGGCAGCAGGCTGGAGACAGGGTGAAAACAGCAGTGCTTAATTTGAACTGACAGCACTTGATGCAACACATCAGGAGCTGTAAAGGGACAGGAGGCATTTCTCTTTAGCCGGACTGCTGATGTCAACTTGGATAGCAGATGCTCAGGCTAGATTACAGAGGCAGGATAGAAAACGTCTCGCTTTCTCACAATATCTACTTGCTAATTCTGCTGTTTTCCTCTAGCCTTCTTAGCTTCTCTTACACTACATTGAGACCTCTGTGATTTTCATATGGAAGAAGTGAAAATGTGTGGTCCTAGTTGTGCATCACTTTTCCTACAGAGGGGCAGGATTGGCAAGAAATGGTGATTAAATATTTGCACTTTCTCACTTTCCATTTATTTCAGGAATCAGCCTGCATCTGCACACATGCACAGGTTGAAAGCCAAAGCTGGATGTGCGGTAGTCAAGGTTCACACCATCCTTTAATTGTGCCTTGTGCAGTCAGATTATACTCCATGGTATGATGCAGAAGCATTCTGTGGGGAACACAGCAGTGGCAATCCTGTCAAACCATTGGCAGGAATGCATAATTTGGAGCCCTCCATAAACCCTGGGTCCCACAGAAATCTAAATCTGACCTGTACAGTGTAAGGAATTGCTACACTTTAAATAAACTGAAGCAACTGGAGAAGGCTCGAGTGCTGACCTTCCTCTATTTTGGACCCCTGCTGCCCCAACTCAAGGAATTCTATCCTGAGCCTGCCAATTAATACAGATTCATACTGCTTATTGAAAGAGACAACGCCCTGCCTATTAAATCTCATATTTGCTGATGGGTTTGATGTTATTGCTGTGGCTGTTAAGCAAAATGTGTAATTTTTACTTTCTTTTTACTTTGTTCTCTAGGGAATTGTTTTAGCATGTTCAAGTTGCTTTTGGTATCATGGGTTGACTAACCTCTGTGCGTTACTATTATTCCAGTACAGCCTGGAGAAAAACTTGGGTTTGGGGTGCCAAGTAGAAGGCACTGTATGTGCCTATTATCTGCTTCTCTGCAGTGCTTTGTTCTTGCAAACTTGCTCTTGTAAAGCACAACACGGAGAATGACAGGAGAAAGTGAGACCGAGAATTCAGAGCTGTGGAAATTACCAGTCAGCTGAGGGTTTGTTCCTGTTCTTGGTGTCTTGGGTGGCTTGGTCTTGGATGGTTTGGTTTTTTGTTTTAATCCGTGAAGACTGTAGTAAACGAGGACGAGGCAGTTCCTTTGTTTCTGCTCTGTTTGCATCAGTATGCAGCTATTGATATGAAATGCTGCCATTCCCTGAGCATCCCGGCTAAACAAAAACCTTTGGAGCAAAGTGCTTAGAGAGGGCAAACAAGAAGCGTGGGCTTGGGGTGGGGATGCACGTGTGAACACTGGTGTTTAATTTACACTGACATTTCTTCGGCCACCTAGAAAAGAGTTAAATGGCAGAATCGCCTGATCCGCCTTTTGCCTCCCGAGGTTGTTCCTTAGAATGAGAAATACTTTCCTGTCCGCTTTTGAAAGAAACAACTTCAAAACCTTTGTGGCGGGGATGGCATCATGCTCTGCACAGCCCGGGTTCAGCAGGACCGAGATGCAGCCACCATCAGTAAGACAAAGGCAGAGATAATGAAAACGGGAACTAACCCAAAGAATTAAGGGGACCGAGCAGCATCTGATGAGAGCTGAAAGGAAAACCCGGCTGGTGTTTCCGAGCACTGTTTGGTCGTCCTCACTGCAAGTGACCGGTTTCATCGCAGGATGCCGGGAGGTGAGGACGGGACATGCAGGTCCCTCCGCAGAAGGTCCCATGTCAGTCACAGCATAACGTGCTTCTGGCCAGCTGCAGGAGGGGAAGCCACATAAATGGAGCTTTCTCCTCCCCCTTCGGCCGAATTTTGCGGAGAGATTGGAAGTGGAGGGAAGGAGTTAATCTCTGTGCAGTCAGACTGTGCCTCCTCCCCGCTATTTTCTCCTCGACTCCTCTGTTGTTGCTGCACTGTAGTGCTCGGGCTGAGCTGCCGATGGAGCAGCTCCCTCCTTGCACTGCCCAGGCACAACCACCACCTGCTCCAAAACTCAGGCGATTTACTTTTTAAATTACAAAAAAACAAAACAAACAAACAAACAAACCACCAAAAAACAACCCCAAAAAAACAAAACAAAACAAAAAAAACCCAAAAAAACCCCAAACAAACCATAAAAGGACTTATTTAATGTATGCTAGCAGTTTGCTTTCCTCTTCCCTTAGGATTCAGCTTTTTAAGTCTCTGTGGCAAAGCCTCAGCCACTGCTTTCTTGAAAGGACTCCCAGACATTCTGTAATTCTGCTGCTTCTGTGCATTCCTAAGCAACAGCCGCCACCACTGTCAGCTCTGCCATGAGGATCATCCTGCCTTCCCACTACTTCTTCTTTTATAAGCTCTGCTGCTTTCAGAGATCTCTGTGATTGTTCCCATGGGGGCTACTGCAGAAAGGCACAGTTACCAACTTAAATCAGAAAGGATCACTATTATTGCCTAGCTCCACCCTTCCCATCTAACAAAGGGCACAAAGCTTCTTGCTGGAAGTCTTGAGTTGGATCTTGTAACTTTTGGCTGAAGAATAGAATTGCCTAGATACCTGTCTCCACCAAGAGAGGATAGCAGAGCAAATTCTGGATCAGATCAGCAGTTTGTTTTCTGTAGAATCATATTTTCTTAGGTGCTGAAATAATTAACACTTGAAAGGCAAATGATACAACATTTTACTTGCAAAACTGCAGATAGGGTGTGGATCATAATACTTTTGGATTCTGACATGAGCTATTTCCTGACAAGAAACAGGAATGGTACTGCATAAAGTAAGATCTCAGTATAGAAATTTGGAAGTTGCTGAAGTCCATCATGCCAGTGTACACATTATTATTTATCCTTACTTTGTGCAGACTTACCCACAACATCTGGCCTAAGCAGTAACCCCTCATTCCCTTGAAAGGTGCAGGCAGGATGTTTTTGTCCATTTTCCCATCTAGGATATACTGCACCTGGAACTCCCTATTTTCCAGTATGACCATGGGTGCACACAGCAGCCTGCACTGTGCTTTTCATGTAACAAAGTCACCTCCTCACCACTTGGCCCTGTGTTGGTGACAAGGTCTGAGTTTTTATTTTAATATTTAAACTGGAAAAGCATTATTCTTTCAAAAATCTCTGAACATCAGCAATTCCAAACTCTACTTAGGATTTTTTTATGACATATCTTGATTACAATGTAGTCTTTTGGAGTTTATTTCAGAGATGTGTGCAAGTTCAAAATCTTCCCAAGTACAAGCATGTGCAGTCTCACTTGGCATGAGGGATATCTGCTGTGCCTGCGGGGCAAATTACTGAAATGAATTTGGCCCACAGGCATAAACCAGCCTCCTGCTTCCCTTGCACAGTATCAGAAATACAATCACATAGCCCTGTTCCTAGAACACTCCTAGACAGCACAAGCTCTGCCAATACGATCCCAGTTTTAACTGAACTGTGAAACCAAAGAGCTGTTGACTGACACAGAGGGTGGTGAAAGTACCAGAACCTTGTAGAAGGCTTATTGACTTTTCTCTGCATCATTTTATTTTCAATTACAGAATCAATCTAATCTGGAAAATCATTGTAGGGAAATAGTCTATTCATTGACAAAATCAAAGCATTGACTAACATGATTTTAATTTTAGGACTAGAAATAAACTTCTCTATTTAACACTGGGTTTAGTTTTACCCTTCAAAAACCATCCATGCTGGCCTCTTGCTTTTCACAAGGAGCTCAACTTGCCATGACCCAAAGCCTGAGTCTTCTTGAGAAAGAAGAAAAATAAACATTTTTCCTTAAGAGGAAAGAGAATAGTGTTTTTTGGTGACGCTTGAAGTCATATTGCATCATCTTGCAAAGCATGATGGAAAGGGATGTGTGACTCACTCCCTTTTTTCAGGGCCCTCAGACACAAAATATTCATCTTATGTTATAACACCCTTTGCAAAGAGGTGTTCCTTATTAAGAAGCTGATATGGTGAAGTTGGTAATGTAAACTCCCCTTACCTGTGGGAATGCCACGGTTTGTGCCACACCTCAGTGAGTTCAGTGACCCTTGGGGTGGGCTGGGAAATGTGTGCTTACTTCAGCACTCATTGAAATGCAGCCCATCCCTGTAGCTTCAAGGAGTCCTAGAGAACTGGGTCCCTGGAAAGTGAGCAACCCGTGGACAGGCAGCATAAATGTCATCAGGCACGAGCTCAGCCTCCACACAGTAGCAGTGATCCTTCCTGAGCTGACAAGTTGTTGGGTTTCCATGGCAGTTTAAGGCATGCTCAGATTTCCACTCAAGTCTTAAAACCTCGCCTTGAAAATCTTAGAATTTGAATCCATGAATTGGCTCTGTCACTTCTCATCATTAACAGGAAGACAAAAGAATCACATTCTCATTTTCCCTAGTCCAAAAGGCTGCCAAAAAAAGTTTCTCAGGGAACAGGGGACAACCTGAATCATAGCTCTTGTTGGCCACAGAGAATTTCTAGCAGACAAGGAGGAAGCTAAGGTGAAAAAGCAGATTGACATAGTTTGATCCCTTATTGTTCTCAAGTGCAGGCTGTGCAACAATTAATGTGTACTTTGGGCTCCATTTTACACCGATGATCTCCACCAGTAACACAAACCTTATCATTAGGTATGGGTATCTTATTGTCCCTCCTCCCTGTTCTGCTGCTGGTGGTCGTTGAGTCTTCCTTGGTTAATGCAGCCTTTACATTTTTGAAATGTTGTATCCAAAAGTGACTTCCATCCAGAGGGACTACAGCAGATTTGGTTCTGTGGTAGCCTCATTGCACTCTTATGACTGTCCCAATGGCTGGGGAAAGGAGGTAGAGGACTGGGTGATTTGCGTTTGTTTCTGCAGAGCTGTTCAATTTCTTAACATTCTTTAACTAAGACCTAATTCAGTTTGCAGGTGGTATCCAAGGGAAAGGCATTTGGGGCATTTCCAAATACTAAGGCTGTAAATTTTATCACTGAGCACAGTAACATGGGAGGAAGGGAGAGAATGAAGGTGGGGCTGCTGCTCTGTTGCTTTTGTTGATGTCTTCATCTGGACACAACAACCAGAATGCTGCTGATCCTTTGCTTTGAGCTGTGAATGGGGAGTGTATTTGTGTATTTGTCTGCCTGGCAGCACATGCCAGTTTAGAGGTAAGGAAACCATGGAAGGAGGGTGCAAAATAACTTAAGCCACAGAGCTGGTCAGTGCAAAAGTCCAGCTGTCTAGTTTTCTGAAGCCAGAGCGGTTAGTAATGCTGCCTGGTGAAAAATCCCCTGCCCTGAAGGATAGCCGTGGGGGGGTCCTCATGGGTCACAGTACAATCTGGTGCTCAGAAACACCCTGCTACTAGAGTAGCTCCAGAGTGTAATCATCATGGATATCCCACGTGAGGTCCTGACCCATGTTTGCCCACACGGGTTTCAGACAGCACTAACTCTGAATGTGTGGGTGCTTGATGGGACTGTCATTGCCCAAAATGCAAGCAAGGGAGTGTATACTTGCCCCTTGTTCACAGACAAACATTTTAGCTTCAGTTAAGGGTAAAGGGGACTTTGAACTGAGACATGAGTCCATGAACTGGAGCACCTGGCAGCTTCTCTCATTCTGCCAACTGTGCTGCAAGGTGTGTTCCTGCTGCAGCAGGGCTAGCAGAAACCGAAGGATGGTGGTATAGTAGGCTGCCCTAGGAAGAATTCATGAATTTTGCCCACCTGAGTCTATAAACTTGCCTCTCTAAAATTGCTACAGTGGTTTTAATCATTCAGTTTCAATCAATACCTACAAATTAGGCTGGGGAGACTTACTCTTATAGATACAGCTCACACCTTTATGTTCTGCAGCATATCAGAAAGGGAAGATGCCCCTTTATTGTACCTCAGAAGGATGTTTTTATTACTATGAGATAGTCTGAAGATGACAGTAGCTACATAAATGAGAGGATATGGACCTTGCATTCATGTATGGGCATATACCTCAAAGAATCACAGAATGTATCAAGTTGGAAGGTATCCCAAGGATCATTGAGTTCAACTCCTGGCCCTACACAGGACACCTGAAGAATCGCACCATGGGCCTTGAGAGCATTGTCCAAATGCATCTTGAGCTCTGTCAGGCTTGGTGCTGTGACCACTTCCCTGGGGAGCCTGTTCCAGTGCCCAACCACCTCTGGGTGAACAACCTTTTTCTAATATCCAACCTAAACCTCCCCTGACACAGCTTCAGGCCATTCCCTCNTTACATTGTGGCACCCAGAACTGCCCCCAGCACTGGAGGTGAGGCTGCCCCAGAGCAGAGCAGAGCAGGGTGGGACAATCCCCTCCCTTGCCCCGCTGGCGATGCTGTGCCCGATGCCCCCCAGGACAGGGTTGGCCCTCCTGGCTGCCAGGGCCCTGCCCACTCAGATTCAACTTGCCGGTGACCAGGACCCCCAGGTCCCTTTCCAGAGCACTGCTCTCCAGCCTCTCATTCCCCGGTCTGTCTGTGCATCCAGGATTGCTCATATACATATGTGTGTATATATAAGCAGCGTTAAATTTAGATCTTATTTGCCACAGATGGATAGAGAAGCACTTTGGAAATTGGAAGTGCTCCACCCCACCTTCCTCCTACACATATATTTACATATGCCCTGGCAATGGTGTTCTTTGGACCCTCCGTGTTACACACAGGTTTGTAAATGGGGAACTGAAGATGGCTGAGCAGGAGAGATAGTAGGAAATAGAAGCCAACATCTAGAGGGGGACTGATCACAACCCAGGGACAATCCTCTCCACTGCTGCGGGTGGCATGAGATCCCTAGTAACCCCACAGTTCATCCAGTCCAGCATGACTAAAAGATTGCCCTTATTATTGTTTAATTTGGTGTCATTTGGGTTTAAGCCACATAGAGAGTGAAGTTCACAGGGTATGGAAACAGGCTGAGCCCAAAAAATAACCTGTTGCCACAAAACCCCTCTGGCCCTTCAGCAGCTGCGTTTTGTGTAAGTTAGCACCCCTGCTGCCCTTCCTGAGGACACAGGATTCTGTGTTACCAGAGCACAGCCAGCAGTAACAGGGCTGCAGGCCAGCAGGGAGGGGAGTAAGGCTAGTTCTTCAGCTCTGAGCTTTGTTGACACAGGCTTGTATTTTACCAAGATTGGTGTTTGGACACTAATACACTAAAGGAGAGGCAGAGCTGGTTTGACAGATCCACACTTGTGTTACAATGAAATTCCTGGAGCAGTGAAAATTTTCAGCCATGTGGAAATCTTTTGATGTTGCAAACTGTGTTCAGAATGGCAGCACTTCCTCCTGGAGCACTTAGCCATGAGCATGTGGATATTGACTTTAAGCAGAGACAGGATGGCACTGGGTGAAGGCTTTATGCATGGAACACTCTGACACACAGACCTATTTGATACAACAAAGGTACGGAAAAGTCTCAAAGCTGGAAGAGTTTTTTCTTCTCTCTTGTGTATAAGGGGTGCATAGTCAATGGATGTGTGACTGAGTGAAATCAGATTCGTATCAAAGAGATGAACTGGCTGAGCGCAGTATTTCAAGGGCCAGTCCCAACAGTCAATCTGAAAAGGTAGGATTGCTGTCATTTAATAATAACAGTTTCTTCAAGTGTGAACTATCAGTTCAGAATTTCATTATCGGGTACTGCTGAAAAATGTATATGTTTATATTTGGTTATACAGCAATCTGGAGCTACATGAGGAGAGCAGAATTACAGTGGCATATACATTATGAAGCTTCAAGTGTTATTCCATTACTGGAAATCTCTAATGTCACGCAAGTTCGGATTACTCTACTTTATCTTAAACCCTTTAAGATTAAGCTTAGAATTGAGCTTTTGGGGTCAAACTGGGGTGAATCCAAGCAAAACTTTCAAATTTTTCATTACTTCCACCTGAAGTTACCACTCCAGTCAAGCCAAAAGCTTCTGAAAGTGAGCAGGTTTCAGATAATCCAGGGAAACAGTGTGTTTGCACTGAAACCTGAAACTTAATGAGATGCACATGTTTGATGACAAGTTCTGCAGAGATCCAGCTGTGGCATATGGGTAGGCTTCAAGTGTGTCTCTCAGCACACCAGGCTGCTAAATGTCAAACAAAAGGCACAGGGACAGAGTATGGTGACAGCCTACATCGAAGGAAGAACAGATTAAAAAAAAATATTATTCCATGCATTATTTTCATTTGTCATGAAGGATTTATCGTGAAACCTGTCTTGCTCATCAAGAAAACAGCAAGACAAAATGTGAGAGACCTGGAAAGAGAGGTAATATTGAAAGTTGCTCTTGAGCCCGAGCAGCCTAGAGAATCATGGGACACACAAAAGATGTGTGGTTGTGTCAAATGGAAATTAAAAGTTTCTGGGACAATGATCTGGAGGAGTAGGAAAGACTGCTCAACAGTGCAGACCCAGGTGTGTGACATGAGACCATCACGCTGTGTGATGGAGTGTGGGAGTAAGGCAGGACATTTTATGAGAAGTCTGGAAGTGCTAAAGTATTCTTGCCAAAAGGGAAATAAAAATGTCATTTACTGTGGAAGAGCTGAAGGTGACAGCAAAGGGAAAACAATACAGAGTTGTTCGGGACTAAGAGGTTATTTCTATCATTAAGGGATATTAAAAAGTTTACTGACCAGATAGATGCTGGATGCTCTGTCTTTCCTGAAGGTTAAGGTGCTGAAAAGATCACTCAGTGCTCATAGCTGTCTGTATTAAGAAAAAGTTAACAGAATGAAACTTGATGGAGGGCAGAAATATGAGAAGCAGAAAACAGTATCAGTGGTGTGGCAATCAGTGCAAATGATGCAAGAAATATGTGGAACTTGTAACAGACCCAGGTCACTGTGAAAACATTTACAAAATGCAGGAGAACTGTGCATAGAGAGCAAGGAAAGAGATTACTATGTCATGAAAGATGTTTTTCGGATTGTAACACAGTGCATCAAACTGGAAAAGGGTTTTTCAATTAAGAGTCGCGAATGCTGCATCACTGGCAATATCACGGTCAGTGTGAGGTGTTTGTCAAAATGGAAAGGTTAAAAACACATCTGCAATGAACTGGTATTTGGAAGAACAGTGCCTGAGCTGGCAGAGCAAAGGGAAAAGGTTAGAAAGTTAAGCTGTAAGTCATCTAGTGTGGTGATGTAAGTCACCTAACTATGCATGACAGTACATGCTCCATCTGTCAATACACAATCATAGTGTCTGGATCAGACATTTCACACCCATGATAAGGCCACTGTATCTCTGTTCCTCTGGCCATATGGGTCTGGAGTGTGAATCAGGTAGAAAAAAAGGGCTGCAGGCTTGCTGCAGGTTAAGGAAGGAGACAAAGCTTCACCCCTTAATCTTTCATTTTTCTGCTATAAAAATGAGGTCTCACTGAGAGGTTTTGACAGGTGCACAGACCCTCAAGGAAGGCCAAGGGACACTGACCCTGCTTTCCCCATTCATGTTCAGAGACTGTTTCTGTGCCTAATTGTTGGGACTGAGCACAACACTAAACTGGCAGCCAAAATATCCTGTGATAGCCCTGATTGCTCTGGTCACGTGATGAGAAATTTCTGGGCTGAACAGCAGAAGAGCAGTGACTATATCCAGAGGGAAGAAGCAGAGAAGTTCTGTTTTGGACATAGATCAATGAAGGCACAACACAAATGCAAGAAAAGCTGTCAAGCATGAACCAGCCCAGAAAAGCAGAGATTGTCAGGAAAAAGGACTGAAATTGCTCAGTGAACACTTTTCAATTTCAGGGAGAAAGAGAGAATTAAAATATTTTGTGAGGATGTGACCAGCCTGTGGCTGTATCTTATGAGAGGCCATGGGATGGGACTGGAGTGGATGACACTTGACTGATGGAGGAGATGTTGAGACAGATACCACCAGGTCAGCCAGGAGTGGGCGTGTAAGAACCTGTCTTCCTGAGACAACCATATGTGCCCAGCCTATCCCTAGCAGTCACATCCAATATTGGAAATGATAAGTAGTGTCAACAGACATATGGATATCAGCTGGCTGATGTGGCTCCTTGCGTCTTGCTCAGAGTCATAAAAAAGGTGAAAAAATGAACTCTACACAATGTGAGTGCATGCCCAGGACAAGGAAATTGAGATCAGATTCAGAAGTTGGAAATTATTCACAGAATTATTTTGTTGTTAGTTCCAAAGCTGAACAATCTGTTGCTAGTATGGATTTATCCAAAAAAAGTTACATAACAGCAGATTAGTAAAATTGACTGATATTCCAGAAAGTGCCATACTTACCATGATTTTCAAGCAACCTGAAGGCTTATGGTATTTTGTCTGTTACAGGTTGCTATCTTTACAGGTTTTTAAGTAAGAAAGGAAATTTGAAATGGGTTCTAAAAATTTGTATGGTTTGATATAGAACAGTAGTTCTTAATCTGTTGTCTATGAGACATCAGGAGGTAGGCTGCAAAGCATTATCAGTTTATTTTCTTTAAAACCCACGCACACATATTCCCACGTATTCAGACTGGGAAAATCACCTAGAATTTAGAAACATCCTACAATATATCTCAAGAACTCATTTATTTTAAAAGAAAGCACTGTGCCTATAATAGCCCATTCAACTATTTTTGTAACAATTGCACCCACTGTACTTAAAATTACTTTGTTTTCATATGACCTGGCACAATGACAAAAAGCAATGACACTTGAGCACAATGGCAAGTGCTTGTCCCAAGAACCTCAAGTATTGTGTTATACACTTAAGGGGTGGGTGGGGAATCTGATTTGAGGGGGAAAGTTTTGCATGCTGACAGGACAGCGTGGGATTGAAAATCTGGTAAAACCTGGTTGCTGGCAAGGGAAGACTGGGAAGGTAGAGAACACATTTCAAGTTTTAAGTACAAAATGGTGGAAGTTTTTGTTAGTTTATTTTGCACATAATTTCCATTTTTAGTTAAGAGTTCATCTGAGATCGGTCTTGTCTGTCAAGAAAACACCACTTGGGACATTTCAATGTCACAATGTTTGGGTCTGTGCACCATGAAATACAGTGCTAATGACTTTAAAAGAGCCTGGCAGGACTCAGTTGGCTCTCTGTGGTGAAATTCTCTGCATTTTTATGTGCTCTGCTTGGTACGCTGGCCCACTGAGCAGTTGCATGATGTCAGATTTCCTGTCTAGGACTTTACCTTTGTAAAGCTTTGTGTTGTTATGGCTGTGACACACCAAGCTGCAGAAAAAGAATGCTTCTCATCCAAGGAGCTGAATTAAGGGTCCTTGAACTCATGACTGTTGAGCAGCTGAATGATTTTTGGTTATATCTTTATACCTTGTGAACAGCAGAGTGGAAGTTAACAGGATGAAGTTAACTTGCTTTCTGGTTCTCAGGGGGGCCAGCATGTGAGGCACACTTCACTACTACTGGTAAAACTTGCACAGACTTTTTCATAAAAAGAATTGCAGAAGCAGTAGCAACATAGCCATCACGCACATCTTGTGCATTGTTCAGTAAAAAACAGGGGGCTTCTGCACTAAATAAGAGAACCTAATTATGATCCGCCAGTAGTAAATATTAAAAGATAAAGATTTGATCGTGTTAATGGGGTATGTGTGTGTGTGTTTGAATTTCTGTGAAGATTGCTGGAAGAAAATTATTATACGTCCCTAAATTTGGATCCTTTAGGCCTATCTCATCTCAGATCAGTGAGCCATAAGCCTGCTCAACAGTGTGCCTTCCTCTGTCTGCTCTGTGCATCCCTCTATGCCTCTGAGACAAAAAGGTGGGCCTCTTTTTGGCCGAAGCTTGGAGCTCCTTTCAATTAGCAGCACCAGACGCGGGTCGCTTCTCTGTCTAAGGGCAGGAGGAGCTACAAGGGGGAGTTGAGACAGATTCAGGGGGCAGGAATCCGCACTGGACACAAGAAGCATCTTGTTTAGTGCTTTGTTACAGAAAAAACTCTGGCATGAGAGATGCATGGGTGGAGTTGCAAGCCCTTCCTCTGCTGGAAACAGCATCTGGTTATATCACCAACACACCCTTCCTCCTGCCCTTGGTGCCCGGCAGTGCGGGGACATGAGGAGGCTGCCACTGCAGGAGAGAGCAGTTCTCTGTGTGGTGCTTCTGCAGGGAGTTTTCCCTCAAAGGGGAGCCCGTGCTTGTCTGTGCTGGGTGTTTTAGGGATTTCTTTGTGTGGACTTAGCAAACATGAGCGTGTGGTCTGGTTCTGCCAGGACGGGCAGAGTTGCTTAGGACTGTGTTAGGAAAATGAATTGTCTGCTAACAGCAGGCAGGGTGTCCTGCAGCTTTCCCTGGAGCCTCTGGGCCTGGCCTTGGTGGTGAGGAGAATATAGCCAGGTATGGGGTAGGGGAGATGCTACAGACTTGGCTGAGTTGCTCTTGAGTTGACAGTTCTTACTGCTCCTGTTTGAACAAGCATGCTTTAGAAATTACAGTGCTGTTACCTGGCTTGTGCATCTCCTAAAAGGCAAACAGGCTTGATAGCAAATGGGACCAAGCAATAAATGGACTTGTACTGTGTGACTTCATGTGGTGACCAGTGACAGGACCAAAGAGAATGGCCTGAAGTTGTGTTGGGGGAGGTTTAAGTTGGATATTAGAGCAAGGTTCTTCCCCCAGAGGGTGGCTGGGCACTGGAACAGGCTCCCCAGGGAAGTGGTCACAGCACCAAGCCTGACAGAGTTCAAGAAGCGTTTGGACAATGCTCTTGGGCACATGGTGTGACTCCTGGGGATGTCCTGTGCAGGGCCAGGAGTTGGACTTGATGATCTTTGTGAGTCCCTTCCGACTCAGAATATTCTGTGATTCGTAATTCATAAGTCAACAAGACAGGGAAAGGAGAGAAGGTGGAGGAGAAAAAAACACAGCAACTCACAGCTTCATTTCAGACGTATTTCTCTCTCTGCTTCAGTGATACAGGTTCCTGCTTAAATCAGGGCACTCCCATTTTTCATTCTGAATGAATCACTGCAATTCTGAAACAGAAACAATAAAGTAAGGTCTGTCTATGCCACCCAAATCATTATGACAGCACATCTCTGGCTAATGATTGCCAGTGGCATTTGCCTTTTGCCCAACCAGGAATCTTTATCTGCCTCTGTAGAAAGTGGCGTGACTTGCTTTTTTTCTTCAGATGGAAACATTCCAGTCCTTAGCATAAGGTGAGGAGAGCGATTCTTGATCCCTGGGCAGTTATTTCTAAGGATGCAGGAAGCAAAGAACTATACACAGTTCTGTGAAGGAACACCCCCCCACACTCCGTCTTCTAAGAGGGATTAATTCAGGCTGTAATGAGTATTCACAAGAAAAGGTTACTGACGTGATGAAGGAGTGAAGATGCTATCTTAAGTGCAGAAATCAGAAAGGCTGTGGCTGTTCAGCCAGGTAATCAGGAATGGAGGAGAAGAGATGATTCCCGTCTGTAAATCCTGTATCTGTGTACTCATTAGCTGAGAAGAGAGGAAGTAATGACACGTGTTGGCACAAAGTCCAGCACATTTATTTGGGATATATAGGAGTATGTCTAAATTTAAGCAGGAAGTTAGAAGGCTTTTAGCTGTTTCAGGGATGTCTCAGCTGCTGGGCATCTTTAGAATAAATGCCTTTGCTTTTCTTCCCAAAGTCTACAACAAAGGCATTATTTGTCTTTCCCTGAGAAGGGAGAGCACATGTCCTAAAACATTTCCAGCAAAGACATGCACTGGAGCAATTTGTGTTCCCTGACTTCTATTTCTACAAGGTTTCATCCTAGACTGATACAACAATTTCATAAATGAAGAAACTGGGTTTTAATCTAGTTTGTTTTCTTCTTGCCTTTTTCCCCCCCAGACTCTCCATTTCTATACAAGTGCTACAGGTCTCTCTTGAGCTTGCAGGGGTGGAGAGTAATTTCTGCCCTTGCTAAATTGCTGTGGCATCTAACAAAGCAGAGGAAAGGAGACCAGAGGAGCTTTTCTGCAGCATCCCTATCATAACTGCTCGGTCGTATCACAGGCAATGTGGTTTTATGGACTACAGAAACATCCTTTGTGAGTGTAGCATTCCTCCCCGCTTTTGCCTAGTTTAAATGAAGCCTAACAGGAGCATGGATGGGTGTGATGGATTTGCCTGTGAAACTGGGGACAGTGCTTGCAAGCCCAAGCAGTGTTTTCTGTTCTTATGTCCCTTTTCATTCAGTGCTGGACAAACTTGTATCTGAAGGAAGTGCTGTCCTGCTTTTTGGATGGGATGCAGAACACGAGTAAGGACTCTGTGGTTGCTGAAGTGTTAGAGCTGAGCTGGGAGGGGAAGGGGCACCCATTGCACTGGCTGATATCAATGGCCTGGGGGTGTTTTAATGGAGGACGAAAATGCTGCTGGCATTAGGCTTTGTGGAGGCAAATATTTCATTTTGGTTTTGGAATAGGGATAAAGATAGGAGCCCAAATGAAGCCACATGTGGGTAAAGGCACATTTACCCAGGAGTAGAAGCTCCTCTGAAAAATATTTTACCCTGAAAGCCGCGATCATGACAGATTTCAAAAGCATCAAGAATCATCCGTGAAGCCTGGGTTGACACACTGTACAGCCCACCTGGCCTGCCACAGCAGTGCCCGCCAGAGACCTCCTGCATGCTCCCAGCTGTCATCCACAGACAGACCCCAGCAGTGTGGTGAGCAGACTCCTGGGCACAGAAAGGTCTCTGGTGGACCTGTCCATTCTGCCTGTGATGTCACTCAGTGTCCCAAAAAACTTGGTGAGCAGCTGGTTTGTGGTGAAGTCCTTCTCTCATAGGGACAATGCTTCTGTACCCATCTCCTTCAGAGAGATGACAACAATGTCAGATAAATTTTGCTCAGGTTATCGTTCCTCATTTTTCAACAGCTGAGAGGCAGATAAGCTCAGCTATTGTTTTTAAAAATTTTTTTGGTTAGAAAAAGGAGGGTTGAAAAGGGAATTTTTTTTTTTTAACCAGGTCTAAAAGTACTCATGATGCTGATGATGACCTGCTGACATCTCAGCTGTAAATAACAGCTATGGTATTTGTTAGCAAAGTCAAATTTTATGAGGAGCATCTGAGGGAGCTGAGGTTCTTTAGCCTGGAGAAAAGGAGGCTGGGGGGAACTCATCACTTTCTATAACTGCCTGAAAGGAGGGTGGAGCTGGGTGGGGGTCAGTCTCTTCTCCTTGGTAACAAGTGATAACACAAGAGTAAATCCAGCCTCGAGTTGTGCCAGGGGTGGTTTAGGTCAGATATTAAGAAAAAATACTTCACTGGAAGGGTTATCAAGCATTGGAAGAGACTGCCCAGGGAAGCTATGGAGTCACCATTTCTGGAGGTATTTAAAAAATGTGTACTTGTGGCATTTAGGGCCATGGTTTAGTGGTGGACTTGGCAGCATCAGCTTTGAACTTGGTGATCCTGAGGGTCTTTTCCAACCCACACGATTCTATGATTCTGTGTTTACTGAGATTTAAAATTAACTAGAAGTCATCTCTCACAAGGTTGTTAAAACCTATGACAACTTTCTGGGAACAGAGAAGTTCCATTTCTAGCATTTCCTCTTTCTAAAATTTATTTTCTTTTTTTTTTTGGGAGCTTTATTCTTTACTGCCAGGGTGGTACTGGTTTAACTACTCTACTTTCCCCCTAGTCCTAACTCTGCCCCCTCCCTCCCCACCTCAGCATCATGGCACTCTGTTGTATTGTGATGTCCCCTTATCCACTTCTGGTGTCACATTCTGTCACATGAATGGGCTGCTGTGCCACTGCCAAAAATAAATGCTGTGCTGGCTTTTCCTAAATATGTACAGACTCAGCTGGGTCTCCAGGACTTTTTATAGCCCTCCGGCGCAGTCCTATCTTTGGTAGCATCAGCATTTCCATAGCAACTAACTGTGATGTCAAAGCAACTTGGGTTTTTTTGGTGAGAACAGGCAGGAAGCAATGAACCCTTCATAAGCAAAGATCCAATTTTAATTCAAGTGTCTCTCATAGTGTCTGCCACCACCGCTGTTTATGGTTCTAATCCTAATTATCTCACTGTTACCTTGCTGTCCCCCATCTGTCACACCCACCTGCTGCATGTTCTTTGGTTAGGCCCTGCAGTGTGCCCTTCCTTGCAGGAATGTGTGTGTGTTGTTGAGGAGAAAGGTGTGCTCCACCCAAAGCAAGGAGAAGCACTGACAGGAATGGGAGAGATACAGCAGTAGCATTTATATACAAGGCGTTTTTTTTCTGAACCAAAACTAACGTCATTGGTCAACACCAGCCTTGTCCAACCTTTTCCAGTGGTGGGCATATTTCCAGTGAAATGGGTAGGATATAGTGATGTGAACTGAGAATTCTGACTATACTTTCCAGGACCTCTTACAGTCAGGTTCTCCAGGGGGAAGAATTGTGGATTGATGCATTATACTGACAGCTTATAAGGGAACAAATGAGCTTCTGAGTCCCCAAGGCTTCTTGCTAACCCTATCTTGAATGAACCCTCAAGACCACAGATTCTGCCTCAGCCTTGTCCACTTGCAGTACTGCCACTTTTCATGTCCTCTACCCAGAGCAGAGCAGTGAACAGTGGGGGATTTAACTTCTAATAGGATCTCTCTCTCTATCTGCAGTACTGCATATTCCTTGGACCAAAGATTCACGTGATGGAGACTGCCTTGTGGTATTAAGGATTAAGCCTGTAAGAATTTTGATTTGTAGGGCAGACTTCCCCCCCTGCTGAGGGTGGGAGAAACAACACGTTGTGACTTAATACTGCAAAGAGTAGAATTTATCTACTCAGAGCTTTTCTAGATGTCATCTGTTTTGTGGGACTGATTGTGTTTTTACAGTTTAAGTGAAGATACAAGAGTGATTTTTCTATCCACAGGAGTGAATGAGGTTTACCCAATTCTACTTTGGGCAAGGAAGAGTGAATGTACTCCTCCCTGCCCAACCTGAATCAACAAATAAATGAGTTTACCTCCTCTTTAATTACAGGTAAGTCACTGGCTCATTGGCAGCAGAAAATGCGCTGTGGTTTCTCCTGCTTTTAATTCTTGAACATTATTAAACAAATACATACACATAAAACAGAGCTGAGAGAGAAAAATGAACTACTGACTCCCTGGCCCTGCAGAGGAGACAAGTTCACACAGAACCTCGTCTGCCTTTACTACATGGGAAGACATAGGCAGGGCTCTTACTCATCTATAAATTGCCTTGCAGACTTGCTTCTCCCCCATCTCAGAGGCACTGGCTGGTACCCTGCATCCTCTGGGATCACACTGTGACCATGGGAGCACTGGACCTGGGGCTCCTTGACCTAGGTGAGGCACAGCACAGCTCTGCACAGAAAAGGGACATCTCATCACTCAGTGTCCCAAGGGCACAAGTGCCTCCTACCCTCTATAGGAGGTGACAAGAACATCTGCAGCTCCCATCTCATCGCTGTCGGCTGTGCAGCTGAGCTGTTTGCTGTGCTGAGCTGGCTGCTGGCTCCAGCAGCAGGCAAGGCGCTGCTGCACGCAGCCAGGGGACCTGCACTGTCCCACCTCACACCCCCAGCCTCCACTCATTCACCTTGGTGCAGCCATTAATCCCAAAACCTAATGATGGCCACAAACCTGGCAGGTATTCAACTCATCATTTAAAAGTAATTGCATATAAACTGAGTATCATGAAAGTTCCTCCCATAATATAGCCATCGCTGTTTGCAAAATGCTATGGTTATAGTTGCTCATCACAGACATACTGCAATTTACTTCAGTTTCGTCACTATTTTTCAAAAATTCTATCTGTGGCAAAGCTTTTCAACCAGTATGATGACAATAATAATTATTTTAGGGAAAATCAAACAAGTCAAAACAACAAATACATACTGATACGTGTTTTATGACAAAAAATCCTACCAGAATATACGTAATACATTGTGGCTTTAAAAGTTGAGCTGATGAGGTCTTGTCTTGAGACCCTGCTGCCCACCCACTTCCCTGCTGACAGAGCTGAATAAGCATTTGCTATTTCTCAAAATAACACCCAAATGCATTCATCAGAGGACATGTCTTTTGCTTTTCTTTTTTTTCTTCTTGTCTGTAATGCTTCCTAGAATCCGAACTGCAAAGGTCAATCAGCTCAGATAACCAGTGTCTCCTCAGGGAAGAGAGCCAGGTAGCTCCTCTGTGGGATTTAGAAAAGGAAACACCTGTCGGCACTCAAGCAGCCTTTATTAAAGTCCAGCCAGATCTCAGCAACTGTGCTGATCTTCTTTGCCTGTGACACTACCAACAAGATGAGGTAAATCAGTGCCCAAGAAACCTTTATTTCTTCCTATCTCTAGGTTTGGCATTTCAATGCCAGTAAGAATATTATTAGAAAGTTGGGGGCTCTTTCTGTCGTCACAGTGTGATTTCATGCACTCACCAGCACGCTCAGGTTTATGAACTTTGTGTAGAGCCTGGTCTTTAGCAGCCCCTCCACATTTTGCTCTTTCAGTTAAAAACTTTGAATTAAATATTGACACTCTTAAGCAATGAGGAAGAGTTAAAAGCTACAGAAATAACCCAGACCTAAGCAAAATCACCTGTTCCTGCTTTTTGGATTGCGTTGTGATTTCTGCAACTGCTCTGCATATCATTTTCTGCTTGGAGTTCTCTTAGCCACAGTGTTAAGAATCGGCCCAGGTCTAGACCTTTACATTAACTCGTGTTTTGGTTTATATGCAGTGCCAAAAAAAGGGAGAAATTAGTCTCTAATACCAATTAGCTTATTGGTAAACCAAGATAAAAGAATGCTGAGATTTAAAATGCCTAAACTGTATAGTTCTTCCTCTACAAGAATCAGCTGAACCTGACCAATGCTAGCTAATGAACAACCTCCTGTTAGTATCATGCTAAGAGTATAATATGGGATTGTAGCATGACCTGCATCTGGCTGATGAATAGCTGGTTGTTTTATGACAGGCCACAAATAATCCTGACCCCATATATTTGTAGAGATACTGAAATTTAATTATTTACTCAGCAAAATTTTATTCACTTGGTCAGTTAGCAAAACTGATTAGAGTCAGGATTTGATGGCTGTACTAGGTAAAGGCTCCAAGTTTCCATCCTGAATGTTTGGAAACCTGGAGAGAAAAAGGGGAAAAACATCAATCTGGAAAATGATCCTACCTCTGAAACCATCTCCATGTAAAAAGGAAGATCATGATTACTTCTAGTGGCAGCAGAAAGGCAAGTTACAAAGGTAATATAGGTAAAAGAAGAGAGCTGGTGGTGCCCTGGAGGCTATTACAAAGGAGGTATCTATGGCTGCTGCACTTGTTATATAAAGCTGGGAGAAGGAGGGAGTTAGAACAAATGTCTCCAACATCTTCAAGTATGTGCCATTTGGTATTATTGCTATCACCCCTTTTCTCAGCTTGTGTCTAAATGCCTGTACAACACAGAACCCAGACACCATTTTTCTATCCTTTCCCTTGGAAATGCTCAGTGCTGCACAGACAGTTGTTCCAGAGAAGCAATGTAACAAGCACACCTCCCTCTGCATACCCTGCACCTGGAGGGAAACCAAGCCAGACTCCGTGCGGGATGTGTCTGACACCTGGTTCCTGTGTGGTGTCGATCCTGTGTCCACATTTCCCCTCTGTGGGCTCACAGACACTAACACAAGGTGTCTGGGTGTACAAGTGTAGTCATGCTTCTGTGTCTTGCCTGAGCTGAGGAAACAAAGACAGTGAGTTGGCAGTAGCCTTGCTCTTTGTCACTCAGTTTGTTCTTCCTGAGGTGGCAGGGACCCTCTCAGACCCTGCTGAGGTGATGGATAGAGAAGCAAACAGAGCACGTGGAGGAGCTGAGCTTCCGCATATAAGGTGAAGGTGGAAGGTGTTCCTCTCTTCTCATTCCTAATCCATGAGGGTCCTGTCTTGATAGCACTGCCTTTTTGGGGGGAGGAGGCCCTTTATGAAACATCGGAGAAATTGCTCTGCCCATCTGTGAGGGGACAGCTTCTGCCTTGCAGTGAGGAGCAAGGTACCTCAGTCACAGAGAGCTGATGTGTGACAGCAGAGTGTTTATATGCTGCTCATGAAGCAAGGAAGGTTTATCTGCTTTTGGAGCTGCTTTGTTACATTCAGATTTTTAGTTAAGTTTCCCTAAAAGAAGAGGCAGCAGGGGAGGACATACTCTCCTCTGCCTATAACCCTTTTCCAGATGCCAGGATGCCCCAAGGGGCTGAGACACCCAGGAGAACAGGTTCTTCCAGCAAGCTGGGAGAAAAGCATCTTCCTAGTGATTCCAAATGTTAGCATTCAGAAACTGGTCCTGATCTCCCTGCAAGCTCTTTGTGCATGTGCTGTGGGGAGGACTTTCCTTGCTCCCTTCCAGCTTTATAATCTCCTGGGCCTGTTAATAAAAAGAAGCCACAAGACAGGCAGCTGTTGCACTGAAACACAGCAAAAAACTTCCCCAAAAGACAATATTTATCCAAGGCAATAAGGAGGAGCTTCCTTATTTTGCAGAGCTATCAGTTTTGCACCTCTCCATCTTTTACATTTATTTCCAGGCTGCACAAGCCAGTGTGACCTGTCATTGTTTGCTTAGAGGGATTGTTTTGCCTTCCAGCAAAAATACCAGTTATTGCTGATTCTCTTTTACTGCTACAGAGAGAACTCTGCTTGAGGGAAGCCTGATATTGAAAGCTGTGAGACTCTCCCATCTCTCTGAGGAGCTTCTTCCACACACCTGTATGGATACACCATCCTCCTCCTTCCCTGGCTTCCTTTCGCCTGACCCAGAGTCTGCGTTACATCCCAAAGAACAGTGGGATGTCACCCACATCTAGGATGTTACCCTACAGATGAGATGTCCTTATAAACCCCCTCGTATAGCCCAGGTTGTCCTGCTAAGGTGACCATGGTCTTGCCCTGGCCTCTCTGCATGAGTAGAACTGTGGGTGACAGGTTTTGGGGTGAGTTTTTTCCACCACCCCTGAAATAACCCAGTGATCACGTGCTGGAGAATGACAGCAGAATGGCAGTGATGGCAAGACTGATCATGCTGGGTTGGATACAAATGCAAGCTGACAGTCCAGCCACAGGATCAGGGCAGGAAGACATGATGGCTGTGGATTTGAGCACTTTGAGGTGTGCGAAAGGCATGAAAGAAAATGGTTTCTGACTAGAGACCAGCTAGAAGCTCTGAGCGAGGCCTCCGTCTTCGTATTACCCACCTTTATTATGGAAGTGCCAGCAGAATTCAACCTTTTTTTGTGGGAGTGGAGCCAAGTAAGGAATCCCACCATTCCTTCTGGAGCAATTCCGAGGTCTCTCCTCAGCAACACATCCTTGGCCAATGGCTACTCCATGAAACCTGGGACAAGCCTGTCTTTAATCTCTTGTTTATGACAGGGCTCCCTTAGGATAATGACAGTTGCTGCATTTTCTCAGCTTCTAAAGGCATTTCTGTGTATGGGGGAACAAGGGAGGAATCTGCCAGTCTGCATCCACAATGCTGGGCAAAGGGTGGCACAAGACCTTTTCTTGTGGTCCACCGATTGGGAAGGAAAACCCCAGGGAAATCTCTTCCAGCTGCTTTTGCTCACTCGTGGCTTCTAAGCAAGACATTTTGTTGCTCAGGGCACAAGGGAGGTTGGGTATATTCTCCTTGGAGCCCAACCCCACATAAAGAACAAGGAATGTATTTCCTGATATTGTCTCCCTCTTCACAGCTGAATTCAAGGGCAGATCCAGGGCTTTTCTTCAGCCACTGAGGATGTAGCAGGCTGCCTGCCTAGTAAGACACAAGGTCTCAGGCTGGCTGTCCCTGCTCCAAGCCCTGTGGAGCTGCTGACATCCCTGCATTTCAGATTTTGGACTGAACAGCTCCAATCCACAGATTGTGAATGACTCAAATGCTCTTCATCAGCAGTTGTTGAATCTTTCCCTTTTACTTTCCAGGAAGGGGGAAGAGACTGATTTATTCACTTTGCTGGGGTGGCAGAGGACAGAAACAAACTCTAAAAAGGAACAGCATATTCCAACATTATTCAAATCCTGAGGTTTACTGCATGCAATCTGCCCTTCCAGGATTTCAGTCCTCTCATGAGTGATATCTTAATTTGCATCCAATTACAAATAAAGTGTGCACCATTTAACTTTCTAAGGGAACTCTGACAAACTGACATGTGAGATGCTCCTCATAGCTTAATGATAAACTGGTTGCAGAAAGCTATTGCAACTGTGTGTGTGTGGTTGTATCATTGCTTTTCAGAGAGCTCAGACTGCTCATCTTTGTCACATGTTCCATGCTGCAAACTTCTCAGGGAGAATTTTGTTTTGTTGGAGAGTGAAAAAGGGGAAAGGAGAGAGTGAGAAGTCAATTTTTTTAAAGGAATGTCATGCAAACCCCCCTCACTGTGGTGCTGAAGTCCTGAGCAAAGGATTAGTTTTATTACTAATATTTCCTTTTACTACAGTGATGATTAGAGGTATCAACGATTTTACTGGGCATGGTGCAAACATTATAAATTGCCTCTCCCAGCCTCTCAAATTACCAATAATCTAACAGTCTGATGTCAGCAAATCTGAAACCATCAGGTGGCTGGGAATTTATTACCCCAGAGAGGCAGGCACAGACCACTGATCACCTCCCCCCACATGCTCAAGCCTTTCACTCAGTCCCCTATGCAGTGTCTTCTTTTTCGTTCAAGAAAACAGAGCAAGCCAAAGGTCTATGCCATGACCCAGGATTCTGTAGGTCCTGAGATTCCAGGCACTGTTGGTAGGGAGCTGAGCCTGGTCTGTGGAAGACTTGCAGTAAGTGATATTTTGCAGCCAGGCAGCCTTCATTTCTGGGTGGGTTCATCTGTCCAGACCTGTGTATCCTGCCAGCCCAGCCTTTTTAAAGCCTTTACTAAACAAATTCCAAAGGGATGCTACCAGGACACCACAATAAGCACTGCTAAGATTTTTTAAAAATCACTCCGCTACCATTGTTTGAAGGGTATTTTCTATTTCTGCTATTCTTTTTGCTGACAGGTGGTGACAGCCATGGAGAGATGCATTTGTAAACATGCATAATTCACTCCTGGCTAAGGCCAAGACAATACCCTTTCCTTATCTCAGACAGCAGTTGAATTAATGGTGATGTCACTCAATGGACTCTTGACTTGATTGATTCCTCTCCAGCTCAGTCACCAGCCTCCAAGGAGGATATGGGGTTCGAACTGGTCATGCAGCCAAGAGTTTGTACAAAATTTTGGTGTGTCATGATGATATGATTGACTTTTGCAAACAGCTAATTTCCCAGGCCTCCAGTAAGAACTCCCACAAGTCTCAGTTCTTTCCCTGCCTTAGATAATCCAAATTTTAGCCTCTGGGGAGCTGGTAGGCCCGAATTCTGGAGGAAATGCTAATTAAACAGCTGTATGTCAGCCACACAGGACTGGTAACAAAAGGCAACAGCTGTGCGAGAATTTCCCCCTCTTCAGTGCTGAAGTTGGTGACCTGAGCAAAACTTATTGCATCTCCTATTCCCTCCCTCGTGCAGGTGGTTTGCACCATGTGGGCCTTGGGTTTTGACCATGTTGGAGCACAACAAGCAAGGTGGACTGAAGCTGCCCTTCTGACAAGCAAGAAAAGGTGCATCCTCCTCAAACAACTCTATCCCCCCTCCTGAGAGGTCAGCTCCCCATGGAAAAAGGGTATGTGCTCCTTTGGGTGATGGGGAAGGCTTTAATCAGTTGAGAAAAGGAGGCCTGAAATCTTGTCCTTTTTTTTTTTTGGGAATGAGAAATTAATTAATTTTTCCTTAGCTTGGTCTTTTTTCATTACAAATAAAGCCAAGTACCACCTGGCTTTTCCTCTGAAGTGATGCAGAAATGGGTGAGTTAATACCATTGTAACATCACAGATGCCAAGAGAATTCATTTGAAGGGGACTGATGAGAAAAAAAGACACAACCATATTTTCTTTTGTCAACACTTAATCAATTCATATTTTCGATGAAGAGCTGGGAGAATAGACTCTGAAAAGAGGTCACAAGCCATCCAGAACCATGGGGGATCTCCCACCATTCTTGCTGTGCCTGTGGCTCCATGCGCCTTGGTTACTTGGTCATTGTATTTGGGTGCTGCAGCTGGAGCATCTCACAGAGGTCTGAGGCTGTCAGCCTCAAGGATGCCCTAGTGAAGCCGGAGGAGTCAGTTCAAACACCCCCTGGCACTTCCAGCAGCCTATTTGAGTGCAGCAGATACTTTTAGCAAGATTAGAGGCTCTGAGTTCAGTCTAAAACATGCAGGGACCTTCTAACAAAACAGCATCAGTAGATGCAGCTGACACCTCAGCTCAAAACACAAAAACCTGTTTTCAGCTTCTGGTAAACACCATCCCTATAGGAGAAAGGCAATTTCATCCTCCTGCCTGGCTGAATGACCTAACTAAAGCAATCCAGCTCTTGTGAAGTGTCCCTTGCCAATACAGAAGTAGTGAGGGCCCTCAGTGCCCCATAGTGTCCCATTTCTGACTGATGGACAAATCTTGCTGTAATTTCAGCCACAGGGCTCTCCTCCCCCTTAGGGGCCTGTTGCCCTCATAAACTACCCTGGCTTTGCTCTTGTGTCCTGGGCTTTCTGGCGCGAGTCTGACACTTGCTGGTTGCTTTACAGCCTTCTGCCTACTCCTACAATGTATATCAGGACAGCACTGAGGGCCAAGGATGCATGTAAATGGGGCTCCTGGGTCCATGGGCAGAGGTTGTGTGTGGGGGTTGGTTGGATCAATTAATGGATGTCACTCTCTACAGCTACGTGAAAGGAGGTTGTAGGGAGCTGAGGGTCAGACTCCTTCCTGGTAACCAGCAACAGGATGAGAGGAAACGGCCTCAAGTTGCCCAGGAAAGGTTTAAATTAGGTATTAGAAAAAACTTCTTCACTGAAAGGGTGGTCAGGTGTTGAAAGAGACTGCCCAGGGAAGACTTGGAATCATCATCCCTGGAAGTGTTCAAAAGGCACGTGGATGTGGCAACTGCGGATATGGTTTAGTGGAGAACATGGCAGGTGCTGGGTGAATGGTTGGACTTTACAGCCTTAGATGTCTTCTCCAGCCTTACTGATTCTGTGTCCTCCAGGCCCTGACACAGCTGCAAATGAGCAGTTGTAAAAGTTGTGAGTGAGTCTTGGGTACAGTGAGAGCCTCCAAGTCACCTGTGTCTGGCAGTGGGCAATTGCAGACACAAGAAGAAAAGCCTAAGAACAGATCAAGCCCAGAATGTGAGGGTTTTCACAGCCTCCACCAAAGTATGGTTTCTGTATTTTATGGTGGCTTTGTCTGCCCTGAATCTGTCCAGCCTTTCCTGTCCTGCATCCAACACATCCTGCTGTGGGCAGTTCTGCAGTGTCACTACACATCATGGGAAAAGCTCCTGTTCCCACTGAACATTATGAATTGCTGTCTCTTGCCTTCGTTTGAGTTCTCTGAGCTTTTTTATCAGAGGAGGCAGAAGTTAGTTATCTTTGCTAATTTCTTTCATGCCATCTGAACTAATGATTTCATGTCAATGGGCACAGAATGGCTGAAGGCTGCAAACTCTGTGTGCTCTCACATGTCAGCAAACATGCAGTGCATTGGTAGCAGACTCTGTGTCTTCTCTCTGCCTCTGAATGAGCTGATTTTAGTAACTTGATGGCATAGAGGGAAAGGGATGGAGGTACCCAGGCAGATGCTTCTCTTTAGTCTGCAACTACTAGACTCTTTCAGACAAAAGAGAGCTAACAGCACTGTGAAACCATGGCCTCTCTTGCCTTATCCCAGTCTGGCTGGTTGCCAGGCCAGCTAGGCAGATGAAATCCCATTGCATCTCATTGCTTGCTATGACCTGATGCTGAAAAATGCACTTTTCCCATCCATGTTCTTGCATGCCACTCATCTCCTGAGCCACCCTATGGAAATTCGGTTTAAGACAGGGAGTGATATTCAGCTGTGCTCTCCACAAAAGTCTCCTCCACAAAAATGAGTATTTCTTTACATGTTTGCTTTCTTTAAAAGTCAGGACCTCAGTAAAACAATCTGTCCTGTCCCTAAAATACTGGAATATACAAACACTGAGGCCTTGGCCTCAGTGTTAAAGGTCACTGGAATAAGCTTGCACCTCTCTGCTCTCTCTCCAGTTGCTTATTCTTTCAGTTCTACCCTTCAACTCTGAGTGTGTCCCTGGATCTTATTCCTTCAGACAGCCAGTCCCCAGCAGCTTAGAGGATACTCCTGCCTGCACAAGAGCAGCTGGATCTCCTCTGCATGCCTGCAAGGCTAAAACCCGCTGATTATTTCATGGGAGAAGATGGGAGGGAGAGACCCGGATAGCCAGAGCAGAATAGCTTAACTCCTACACTGCTGGATCTCCTACCCTACTGTTGTGCTGGTGGTCTGGCAGAGTGTGTGCAGGTTGGGACACACCCAGGTGCTGCCTGGATGCCCTCACTTTTGAAAGAATGGTTGGCAACAGGAAAAGAGGTGAGGTGGTACAAAGCAGCAGGGAAAGAAATGCAGTATCAAAATAACAAAGCACCTGCAGGTTTCGCGGAGAGACAGCAGAGAGGAGCAGGGAGATGCTGTGGCATTTCTTGACGAGGAGAAGCAACACCAGGGCTGAGTATCCTTTCTGAAATGGTCATGTTGTAGTCATACCGGGCTTTTTCTCACCTGGAATCATCTTTTACTTTCAGAGGCAGCAACATCATTGCTTTTAAAGGGTCAGGCTGGTATTGAGAGTGAGCCAAAGAAGCCATCCTTTGAGGAGGGCTCCTGGGTGCCCTGCAGGTGGTGAGGACAACCAGTAGCCTGCAGTGGGTGAGGAGAAGTGGGCAGGTGGTGGCACAGTGCCTTAGAAGAAAAGCCCCTCTGTTCTCTCCCTCAAAGCCTCCTCCAGTAGCTGGAACCTTCAGTCCTCTCCAGAGCTCTGCCTGATCCAGAGGCCTTTGCCAGGCCTGCCTTGCTTTGGTGAGCAGGAAAATCCCTCGGGGAGAATGTGCTCTTTTACTCCTTCGGCTTTGCTGTCTGCTGAGCTTTGTTCCATGCTCAGCCCCGGCCACTATGCAGCTCCAAGTTGGACCCCATTCCTTCCTTCCCCACACCCCCACTACCCTCCAGCTGTGCCTTTGCCAGAATGCGAGTGCAGGCTCTCAAAAACGGCCCTGACGCTTTGCAGGGAGATTCAGGGATTATTTGCAGTGCCTTCCCTGTCCAGATCACTCTAGTTATTGCTCCCAAATCCTCCCGTTTGCTGCTGTTCACCACCACTTGAGTGCGGCTAGTGTTTGGTGAGGCATGTGAGCTCTTTAGCATACCCCAAGTAAGGAAAAGCAATCCTACACCCTCTTTGCAAACAGGGACTCTCCAACCCCCCTGCGCTTCTCTCCCTCCCAGTGACAGCCCTACTGCTCCTCCCATGCACGGAGGGAAGGCTGCTGCCTTGCTGGGCACAGCCACGTCCCTGCAGGACCGGGGAGGATGAACTGCAGATGCCTCAGCAGCGTTCCCTCCTCCTCCCCTGCCTGAAGTGCTGGGGAGCAGCATCAGCCTGACGGAGCTTTGAGCCGAGCTGTCACAATGTGAGTGGGAAGTGGCAGCGCAAAGGGACTCGCAGCCCGTATGGATCTGCCCACCCTCCTGCCTCCTCGCTCCCTTCATGCCCAGGCTGTGGCTTGCTTCCTGCAGCCATTGGCAGGAGTAAGGTGGAGAGAGAGGGATGCAGAGGGCACAGTGCCCCACAGTGTGTGTTGTGTGACCCCCGCACCCCAAGAGCCTCAGAGCCGCAGCTGCTCCGTGCTGCACGGACCACGAGCATGTTTTATGCCATGGCTCTGGGTTGAAGCCAGCTTGGTATTGGGGTGTGCATGAGGAGAAATGCGTCCTTGGGATAACACCCCACAAAGGATGTTTCAACGCCACTTGTCCCTCCTAAAAGAGAAGTTTCAGCATGTCTCGCTCAGATCTCTCTGCCGTCCACTTCATCCCGAGTTCTCTGCACTTGGTGGAAGCAGTTCAGTCAGCTTTGGATTGGATCTGTGTCAGCAGGGAACAGCAAAGCCTGCCAGCTGAGGTGGGAGATGCCAGCAAACCAGTGGCGCCCTCTCCTGCCTAATCCTTCCTTTTCGGTTTGCAGCCAAGTCCTCGCTGTCTTTACAGGGTTTTGTGGGATAAAATACCCGCTGTCTCTCCCCCACCCGGGAAAGAAAAACTTAGCGCATCCTCCTGGAGACCTCTTCTTTCACAGCAGTTTGCAAGCCACCACTCTTACGTACGGTTTGGCATCTTTCCCCCTTCTGCCTCTCGTTTCCATATAACAGTCTTTAAAATCGTGCAGACTCGTTTATTTCCTTTGTTGTGTGTTCCTGACGAGAGATTTCCTGGCTCCTACTTTGGATTGAGGTCTGAGCAGATCCTGCGCTCACCTATCCTGCCCCAGCAGTCCTGATGGTGGCAGCTGGGCTCTTTCTACCTGCAGCACACCCTGGGCTTTGTTTGCAGCTGCCTGGTACCTGGAGCTGTACCAGTCCACACTGGTGTGCAGTGGAAAGGGAGAGGTCTAATTCCTTTGGTATGGGGCTTGCAATTCCACCAGTGGGGTCCTGCAGCAATGAATCAGTCTCAGCCTGACACAAATGGACCCCTGCCCTGCAAACTTAGGTGTAAGAAGTGAATTTACAGGGTGATTTTTAATCTATATAAACACCATTTAAGATGGTATTAATTATTTCACAGCAAGTGATCACATTTAAAGCGGGAGAGAAGACATCTTGTCATTGACTGTAGTAGTTATAAAATGAGAATATGATGCAGACTGGGAGGCCGAGGTTGTTTTATAGGGGCTTGGGAGCTACATTTCCACCCAGGTCTCATGTGTGAATACAGAACACTCTGCAGTGAAAAAACATGCACGTTACTCTGCACATGATTCCCCTGTGAGATGCCTCTCTGTTTAAGTAGAGTTTTCCAGCAGTCAGTTGTCCTTCATAACCTGAGCAGCTAATGCTGCAACCCAAGATGCCCAGAAAGTTGTCCCTACTGTGGCTATTGCCATTAATGAAAACTTCCAGCTTAAGAAGGAGTGGCAATATCTGTAACATGGTTCTAAAGGCAGTGGTTCCAGTAGCAAATGATGAAGCCTAAGAAAACTCTGCAGGCTTGAGATCATGGGAAATACAGGAATCTCTGACCTTGTATAGTCTGCACACTTTTTTTTCTGCCAGCTGATGCTAAATCTACATTTTCTTTGAACAGCAAAGGGGGGAGAGGTTGGCGGGCAAAGGGTAAAGTCAGGATGTCCACTGATCTGTCTGTGTCCTTGCTCTGAAGTTTGACAGTGCTCTTGGAGACCTTCAACCATTCTGTTTTCCTTTGGCAGCCACTGCAGTCCAGCCCTGAGGGAGGACCTTGCTAGCTGATTTGGAATGTGGCTTTATTGCATTGATGCTGACTCAGATGGTTTACAAGGGTAAATCCTGAACCTCATCTACCTGCTACTGTTTCCTTAGATGTCTGGGGAGTCAGAGCATGGGAGCAGACCATCTGTCACCCCCAAATCAAATGAAATATTTGAAAAGTTCACTTGGAAACAGAAATGTTCATAGGCTAGGGGTCAAATCTGGGACTGTCTTACACTTGAATAACCCCATACGGAATGGTATTGGCAGGAGCCAGCACCCTCTAGGGCATACAGACACGCTGCATTACGCATCTGAAATGCATGGCCATGCATGAAGATTGCCAGAGTCAGGAAGAAACAGCTGCAAAAGAAGCACCAGATTTTGATGTAATATGTACTGCCTTCCATTGGATCAGAAACAAAACCTGTGGGGAAGAGGGAAAGCTGTCCATTCAGGCAACCTAGCTTTCTATGGTAAAATGGTTACTCCTCCTGCCGGCCTTCAGCAAGGGATTAGATCGCCTCAGCAAAATGACACCCCACAACCTACACCCCAGGGGCACCCACCCAGGACACAAGCTGCAAGAACAGAGTAAAATTTGTAAATCCCTGCTGGATTTGGGGCTTTTAGCCCTGCTATGTCACTGTGAGCCCAGGAATTGTCAAGGAGTGCCATAATTTTCTAATATAAGTTGTGGATGACCAAGAGGGGGTTAATTACATATCAATTCACTCTGCTCTGCTCAACCACTGAAAGTTGTTGGATACAAACAGAGCGATAAAAGGCTGAGCTCAGCCGTCACTCGGTGGTGAAGAAGCGCTGGTGCCCTTTGGCAGTGGTAGTGGAACAAATAGGTTGGGAGGAGGTGTTCTACTTGCCCAGTGAGAATCTGGCTGGAGATTCAAGAAGTGGCTTTAAGGTTCAGATTCCTCAAGGAAGAGTAAAGCTGGAGGACGGAGAGAGTGACCATGAGCATAATATATGCTAGTTCAACACTAAACATCTTGAAATACTGTGGGGTTTTTTTTTCCTAAAAACAGCACTCTGCTGGTTACTGTAGGCTACAAGGTACACTTGTTCTTAGGCTTTTTTCTCCGATCCTAAGAATTATAAATCTGTATTATTGCTAGCGGGTGAAAGCTCAGGTATCTAAATCCCTGCTATGAAACTGGAAATACACCATCTGAAAGCCCTATTTCATGACCGCAAAATAGCCAGAGTTGACAATGCTGCAGATAATTCAGGTCCAAAGCATCTGAGTTAATTTCCAAAGGTTCCTCTCCTGTATTTCCTCCTCCTAAAGGCTCCTGACTGCTCTGATGAGGGTAATCTTGATTAATAATGCAAAGATGTGTGAGAAGGCAAAAGCAGCATCAATCCCTAGAGGCAGTTCAATAAAGCAACAAATGGTTTTCTCGTGAGGTGTGTATTTATCCTGACGGTGCTGTGATGAGACAGATGAAAAGCTAGGTAGGAAGGCAGGTCCTGGTAACTCCTGGAGCAACAGGCATCTTGTATGGCTCCCTTCTGCCTCATGACAGATTATAGGCTTTGTGTCTCCTCTTCCTCAGCAGAAGTACTGATGACATCCTGGCTCCTTACAGTCTCAGCTCCTCAGAAATCAGCAACAGAGAACACAAGCTTTCTGTCCCATGGGCCCCAGCTACTCCTGAGAGTACAACTTGAAACTTTACTTCAAGGGGGAGCCAGAGCAGCAAATATGTAGTCGAGGATTAAAAAGAAGTGCTTGGAATGGAAACTTCTTCTGTGTCAGTTCTGTGGCTGCTTTACCAGAGTGGCACAACGTGCATGGAGAGGCCTGGGCTTAGCAGACATGGTCTAAAAGCTCTTGCTATGGTAATTTATATAAGATGCATGATATCCTAGGGGATGAAATGATGCCCTGATTAGCTCACTCCCGTTTTCTCTTCACATTGCTCAGATGTGTTTCAGTGCTGGTAGAGGCAGTGGTGCAGGAATACAGGTTCTCAGTGTGGATGAAATGGCAGTGCTCCGTTCCCTTCAGAAAATCAGCCCATCTTCTCACACACAGGTCTAGACTAGGATTCTCCTATTCCCTCCTGTCCTGACCAAACCCTTGAACCACCGCCAGTGTAACTCTGCTCTATCTTCCTGCCTCTTACGGGCAGGAGCTGGTCCAACCAGCCACCACTCAACACCCTCTTGACACACTTGTACAGACAGTGCTGCTGCTCTTGGCTCCTCAAAACCATGCCCATTATTCCAAGGCCTTTTTGACTCCAGGCTCTACCACCAGCTTTAAGATTGCAGCCCACCTCCAGGGCTGGGAATAAATGGGCTGTGTATGTGTTTGTCAGTACTGGGTATGTGGCCTGCAGCAATGCATGCAGGCAAAATGGAAATATGTGAGAAGCAACATTAGCAGAATGTCCAGAGGGACAGACTTTGATGGCATACATGCACCTCCACACCCAGACAAGCACCCTCAGTGCATGCAGTGACAACCAGCTCAAATGAAATTTAACAGGACCCAAAAGGAGAAAAGCAGCTTAACAACTCAACCCCTTGGAAAATTAAACCAATGTGAAAGCACATCTGCAAAAAATATGGCAAATTAACAACCTTACTCATTAACAAATTCTCTTGTGATGAGTAATGTCTCCTGGCACCTAGCAAGCAGTCAACCTCAAGCTAGCAGAAGTCAGGAAGGATGTTGAATAATCCTGTTTTTTGCAGAGGCATCATCAGGTGATCCTTCTGGACGCATGTGTCTTCCCTGGCTCTTTTAGAGGCTCTAGCCCTTTCAAAGGGAAGGGTGCAAGCTGTGGTTGCAACCCATGAATATGATCCCTGAAATGTAGTTATTTCTTTCAAGTGTGCTGGCTCTCTTTTGCAGGAACACCAGTTTTTACTTTCCCTTCTGCTCTGTAACGTATTAAACCAGAAATAATATGGTGCTGTAGGTAAGTTAAGAAACTACTAAAAGTGGTTTGTGATCTGCTAAAAACTTAGGAAGCTTTTTCTTAGGAAGCGTTTTGGGTAACTGTGTGAATTGCCCAAAGTATTGCCTAACTTGCTTGGACTGCTGAAGGTTTGACGTGGCTTTGGTGATGCAGGGAAAAACAGTGGCTGCATGCAGCCATTAACGAATGGAGGGCCACAGACCTTACTCATTCAGCTCGGGGGCCAGCAATGGCAGATTTTTTCACTGTGTTATGTTGTTGCTCAGTGAGTTGTGCAACCACTCAGGGTTTAGAAGGACTGCACCCATTACCTTATTAATTCAAATAGCATGCTGCCAGCCTCAGATAAAGGGGAACTAACGACCTCCTGCAGTGTCAGGGGTTTGTTTGCATTGTTTTCTATGCCAACAACTGTGAACATTTTCCCTGGAGAGAAGAAACTTCCTCTGGCTGGGCTCTTTCTGATGACCGAACAAGCAGAGGAGTGGCATGCGGCCATATTGCTTCATACTGATAGACAAAAAAGGCCTGTAAGTATATTTGTCTGCTTAAGGGTTTTTCTTCTCTGATGTGATTACACTTTTTTTTCCTATGCTTTTGCAATATCAGGGAGGTTGAGTCCTCTCTTTCTCACTTTCGATGGAATACTTATAACTACCAAAGAGGTGCCTAACACAGAGATGTGACTCATGACTTTGCATCTTATTGCCAGTTGCCAGCCCTGAATAATTCCCAGGTTCCTTTTCCTGCACTCCTCCTATAAACAGCTCTCCAGGGTAGACAGATCTTTGATATGAGCTCCCAAGCCACCTGCTCTCTCCTCACCTGCTGTTCTTTTTCTCTTGGCATGAAATGTCTGGCTACAGTTTCTGTCCTGAAGGACCTAACAGCTGCTGAACTGGGTTATTATCCCCAGAGAAAGGAGCTGGAGAAACAGAGACCAATGACTTAGCTCTAATTTTTTCCTCTCCAAGCGAGGAACATTCATGAGAGTAAAAGGCAAGAAAAGAAGTTTTGTTCGAATTGTCAGCTTTGTGTTATGTCTCCCCTTCCCTCAAGAGTGATTAATCTACGCGCCTTCTGCCAGCCCAAAACTAATTCTTAGTACCCAACAAAACAGAGTTTTCCCCCTATGCCAACAGAGAGGTCCTGTTAACTCACCTCAAAGTTGTATTAGCTAGTTGTGCTAAGTCTTTTGCAAGGCACCATATATCTGTATTCAGCTTGTGTTTCATCACATTCACCATGTCCCTATGCAAGATGCAACCTGTGCTCTTCTCTCCTCTACAACACCTCTTGTCAGCTTGGGATGAAACTCTTACTTCTTGGAGTTTGTCCTTCCACATTACTGTACTAAAAAATACTTGGACTGAATAGGCCTATGGCCAAGTGATCCAGTCCAGGCCATATGACTGATGGTGGTAGATACTACTCTGGAGCCTGTAAGGAGTGTGCAGAGTTAAACCACCTGGAAGTATTGTGCTGCCCTTAGGCACAGCTGTCAGATAGTAAGGTGTGATTATTTCTGTTATTGGTATCCTTTTCTTCCCTCTCTATCCTCTTTCTTCTTACAAGAACACCAGATTTAATCTGAGTACCACAATGCACCCATTGCAATAAGACCTGGTGGAATTTGGCGTAAGGTTATTTCTCAGACAGCCATTCAAGAGCTCCTGCTTAAACTCCCTTTTCCCCTCCCCTTCAATATTCTCCTTGTAGTGTTTTCCCTCTCTCATCTAGCAAATACCCTTTGAGTCAGTTTGCATTGCTGGAGAGCAAGCCTGAACCAAAGGAGTTTCCACACTTCTGATTTGGGAAATAGAGATTATGAAAGGGGTCAGCCCAGAGCAACAAGCAGGAAAGTTTAGCTGTTGACTAGATCAGTGGTCTCCAAAGTGGGGTGCATGCACCCCATTCAAAACTTTTTTACTGATAGTGGTATGCGAGATGAAAAAAGTCTGGAGACCATGGATCTACATCTACCACAATACGCCTCCCCTTCCATGCTGTTCTGTCTGGAGGGTCTTAGCTCTACATTTATGTCCAAGGAGCCAATAGGATCAGCCATTGCCAAGGGCACTTTAAACTTGGCTGTGGACAGAAAGACCTCAGAGACAGGATGGCCACATGAAAAAGAGATGACCAGGGAGAGATCTCTGATGACTGGGTTTCTGCATTTACACAAGACAGAGGCAATTATTTGCCCTGTGGACAAGCAGATCTCCAAGGGCTGGCAGGAGTTAATGTTTGCCCAGTGGTCGTTTTCTGTTTTCAAGGTGATTCTCTGAAGACCTGAACATGAATGCTGACAGATGGTGATCTCTGGTATAGTGAATGTGAGTGTTTTTCAGTATAAGAACACACATTTTAGTATCATTTAGAAAGCAACACTTATGCTTATAAAGGGCAACAGATATTTTGCCCCATTAGTATGGACATTTGCATATTTGTAGTTTGCTGTTGTGTTAGGCAGTACCACATTCGGCATTCACATCAAGTCTGTCATCCTAATGAAAGTAAAAGATGTGAAGCCAAATAAGACAAATATCTGTCCATTGATGATTTCGGGACATGGATGTATACTTTAATGTACATATTCTTTGGAAACATTTCTACTTTTCCTACCATTATGTAGGTGTGTGGTTTCAGGGTAAGAAAATAGTAGCTTCTTTTCAGATTTGAGCAGCTGGCTGCCACCTCTAAACAACTGACATTTTGAAACGATTATCACTGGGTTTCAGAGTTAAATGACCTAGTTGTAAGGGTGGAGACAGTGCACACCTCCTGTCAGTCTGAGAGAGGCAGAAGAGACACTGCTATGACCAGGGATTGTAGTGCAGCTGTAAGATCAAGCACCTGGAAGTCCATTGAAAAGCACTTTGCTGGTTCTGGAGGCATCACTATGGAGCAAAGGGGCAGAAGGGCACACCAAGCTGAAGGAAAGGTAACAGAAGCAGTAGCTGGTGACAGTCTCTTGTTCTGCACTGTTTGTGTGAAGTGGTCTTTGGGAGTGTAGGTATCAATGGAGGCCCATTTTCTTTGTCTCCAGCAGCCTGGGGAACCTCGCAGGCAGCACAGGTTGAAATCTGAAACTCAGGTTGTTTTGGAACTGTTGCAGAGTGGTGGTGGGACAGGCACAAAACATCCCATCTTGCCTCAGAAATGTGCAATAGTTGGTGGGGCACTGAGCAAGGCTCCCCTGCCAGCCTGCTCCCACATTACCCTGCCCCCTTGGACAGCCTCCAAGTATTTATTAGCAGCTGCTCTGTCAAGATGTGCAGGAGATCTGCTGCAGCAGGAGATGGTCTGTCACCACAGTGGCATGAGGGTGGGCTTATATCAAAGACATTCATTTTGGCTGACAGGATGGCAATAGGTTAATCAAGCAGAAAAAGCAGTGAGCAGAAGATGCTTTAACCCTTTTCTGCTTCCTCACAGGCTCTGGAAAGGGGAATCAGTCCTTAAGCCACCCTCAGAGGTGTGCACCTCCTTGGCTAGCCTGCTTCCCGGGCTTTCAGTCTGATTCCCCACTGGTGTTCAGGCTATCTTTGCTATCTCCTTCCACCACCCCACTCCTTCTTTGAGGCTTTTTGGCAGTCCTGGGTCATGGCTGGGATACCCACAGTGTCCTGGGCAGGCTGGGGCGGAAACCCTCATATGGCACCATTAGTGGTCAGCTCTCAGCTCACTAAAGAGATGATTATTTAGGAAACTAAGCACCAGAAAGTATGCTAACATTTAACTGCCCTCTCTTGCCCTGTATGTGCCTGATCTCTGGAGGAGACTGGCACCATGCATTGCTGTCCTCCAGCCCTTGTGGACACTACATGGACACCTGTTTAAAAAGATGTGGGTGCTCATGCACGTGCTGTATCATTAGAGCAGCTACCCTGGTCTTCCATCAGAGTTTCTACTCTTTTGACTGTTGTGTGGTTTGTTTGGGGTGATTTTTCTTTTTTTTAATAAAATCTACAGGTACAGACTGTGATGGCTTAGTAATAATACAGTGCCTCTTTCTATGCAGGGATGCCTCAGAATTTGTCTTAATCCAGTCAAAAGGCTTTATCTTAAAATAACTAGCTTTTTTCTTTTGTAGCACAACAAACCAAAACCACATCTGCTCCACACTGAGTTCATTTCTGCAGGCTCCTGATCACCTCACATTTTAGTATCGCAGCTATAAACCCTGGAGTGGAAAGGTGGTGGTCAGAATGGTGTCTTGCAGAAATGCCACCACACACGAGGCTGACAGCAACACTGAAAGGCATTGCTTTAATGATCTTTTTTCTTTGAGTTATTCAAATAGCTACAGCATCTTCCTTCTGTGCCTAAGGCCAGAAGGCTGATGGCTCAATGGAGGCTGCTGTTAAGGTGGCGAGTAGAGGGAAAATGATGGAAAATTCATTGGCAAATCCATTGCTTGCACATACACAAGCTGAAAATAAAGCAAAAAAAACATCAACAGCACCATCTGCCAAGCATTCAGCCGGTTCTAGCTTCACCTGTACATAATCTTCAGATGTTCTTGGCATCAGATCAAGATCCTGGTTTGTGGTGTGAGGAGGGAGGGAGGAGGAGGACTGAAGCAGGAAGTCCTGTGTTTGACTTAAATACGTTGCACTTGAAATCAGGTGTGGTGCAGTCTGCCATCTATTCGATTGGGAAAGTAGCATTTGAGCTTGATTCCTTATTATTGATGATCTTTTCAAGCAAGAAAACTCCTGCTTTCAGCATAAAGGATATAGGTTCAAGTTCCAGGTTATTATTTTTATGCACTGCTAATCCCTCAAGTTAAAAATCCTCCTGGCATAGCTCTAGGCAAAGATGGGATTTGGTAACTACTGTCATTATTACTTTTTTTTTTTCTTTTCAGAATGGTGGTTCCCTGTTCCCTGCCACCCCACCCAAACCCCCACTTTTCCCACTGTATGGATTCTTGCTTATGTTGCTTTTCCAGCATTACTGTCTGAAGGGGTTACCTCTTGTTCCCAAATACATTCTTTGCACCAGCTTGGGCTGTTCTGCGAAAAAGGAAGCAGCCAGTGCAAAGCATTCTAGCATGAGTCAGAAATCCTTATGGATGAGCTAAACAGAGCGGAGCAGAAACCAGGTCAACAGCAGCTCTCATAAAAATTTAGCTATATCCCCGGAGTGGCCATTCTGATCTGTCCTCCCAGCCCTTCTACTTCCCTGTACAGTCACACCTGTGCCAGGAGGGGCGTGCATAAAATCTTAGTGTGGACAAGGCAGGCTGTACTGACCAGCCACAGCAGGTTTCGCCTTTCCTTAGGAAAAAATCATCAATTAACTTACTGGAAGTGTTTTCCAGCCCCATTAGTGAAGACAAAGCCTGTCTGCTCTCCTTCAGAATGGTGTTTTGCATGTGAGGACCAGCTCTTGTGTGTGTCTGTACAATAAGCATCAGAAAAGTCCCATGTCTCTCTCAACACGAACATTACAAACCAGAAGCAGAACACGCCACATCCTCCCCCTTGTGGTGATGTTAGAGTCTCTGCGTCACAAGAAATCCAAATGCTAGGACAGCCAGCAAGCCCGGATTTGGACGCTTAGGAATTGGAACGAATTCATCTGGCAAGATCCAGTTCTGGTTTATTATATAACCCTAGAGGGTGTATAGGTATAGGATGGCAGCATTGCCTGCCGAAGTGTGTTCCAGGCCACATAAATGGTGCACAGCTGCCAACTGCAGCCCAGAGATGAGCTACAACAGCACTCCCATCCAGACTTCACAACATCTTCCACGGATGAAGCATGCATTTGTACTTGGCTAAGAGATTTTCCTGCCTGCACTGTGTTGGCAGGGCAAAACGGTGGGGCTGTGGTTAGAAACTTCTCAAGAGCTGCTTTCTGCCTTGTGCCATGACCCCAAAGCAATTTTAACAGTTTTCTGACACCCCCTTTCTGCCCTACCTCTTGTGCTGTTTGTGGCTCTCTTTGGTCCCAGGTTCTCTCCATTTTCATCCAGACTAGGTCAAAAGATGGAAGAGATAGAAAGACAGCTAAGTAAAGATAGCAGAGTGCAGGACATTGCAACACATTGCCCCACGATGTCAGGTACAACACACATCTGACAACGCACTGCTAGAAATATCCTTCAGGCTGCTTCTGTCAGGAGGTAATGTATATTTAACTCGTGCTTCAGAGATTCCCATGGCTTCCAAGAGGCAGGATTTCTGGCAGAGTGTGATATGCATTTTTCATTGCAAAGCTGCAGTGACATGGTGCCAGTGGCACAGCTCTAGGGGTTTGAACATAAACAGGAGCATCCTGATGGGTCCCACGTAATGTTATATCCATGGTTGTCATGTACTGCGGATGCACAGAGAACATAATTTGTAGCTGGTAGCATGCATTTAGTGCTTTACTGTAATTAAAAATCCAGTCAATTTGATGGTCTCTCCTTGTGACCAATTCTTTACTTTGGTGTATATTGTTAAAATTAAATTACATGAGAATCTTGGCTTTAAAATAAGTTTAAAAAGAGCATTTGGGATTTAATTATGAAATTTGACTTTCAAGTGACTACTATCAGTGGATGGGAACCCCTCTGCTCAAATATGAGGAGTTAATCTCAGTGAAATTTAGGTAAGTTTATCCACATTATCACTTTTAAGGGCACTTGTTTCACATTTCCATATGTTTTCTCACATACACCAAAGCCAATTTAAAATGATAGTCAAGATTTGTATGCAGTATCTTGCTTGAGGAAGATAGAATGCTCTGAAAAGACTCAAAAATTACAAGAGGAGGCTCATGATTTGGTGGGACTGAATTCAGGGCTGGGAAAGATGCAGGATCAGAGAGAAATCCAAATCCCTTCAAGGTTGTCATACCAAAGCAAGCCATTGGCTGCTAGAGAACAAGGACTCTCTTTCCCCAACCAAAATGTCTCTTCTGCCAGCCTAGGAAAACCAGCGCTCCTGCAGTCTGTGCTGCCTCAGTTGCACAGAGCAATAATGCCAATTCCAGCATTGATATTTTGCAGAGAATGTAATTCCTAAGGAATGTATTTCCTTATCACACCACTTTAAAAATAAAAGCTCCAAAGAATCATCATGGAATTTTTTTTTTCACAATGTGATTTTCATTAGTAATTTATTCAGTCTAGCAGATGCCAGCATGCAAACTATGCAAAGAGCAAATATCTTCCTCCAAGTGTAAATATTTATAGATCATATTAAATGGTATTTAGTACTGTGCAAACATATTGTCAACAGTTCTAGCCAGATTCTTCCCTAATCGCAGCCTGAGAGTTGGCACAGGCATGTCCTCCATGAGAAGATGGTTATCAGAAAAAATAATAGCAGGCTAAATAGGTTCTTGGCTTAATTAAGACTGGAGTTTATACCAGAGGTGAATCTGGCCTACACCAAGTTAAAACTCTGTTATAGCAGCTTGTATGTACCACACACAGAGCTGGAAAGATGATGCTTCCCTGGGGGGACAGCTTTCCCAAGCAGGCTGGGAACTTCTCTTGGCACTGGACAAAATGGACCATTACAATGCAGGGCAGGGAGTTTCAACCTTTTACATGTTTTAATGTAGCTCCACATTTTCTTAGACATAATAGGAGATGTATGACTATTCTTTAATTTGCATCAACTGGCTATTTGAATAGCCCAGAAGAGCAAATACTCCCCATTCAAATCACCATCTGTTCTTAGAACAGGAATGTGTTATTTCTTAAACACAGATCTGCCTTTTGGTCTCCAGCTCAGCCAGTGCAAAGTCCCTGAATGGGTTAATGTCTGGGACATGGCTTGACTATACTGAAGCCATTCATGTTTAAACTAATATCCTAAAATCTCCTTTCCTGCACTTCCAGCCCAAACCCCTTTGATAGCATTTTGTTATATCCCATAATCTCTACTCTCCTGACAATCTGGAATAAATGCAAACCAAATGAAAGCTCATTTATATTCTGTAAAAACCTGTTATTGCAAGCATGTCTCAGCACCCTGGCTTTTCACACAAGACATGTAGAGTTGTGAAGATCTCTAAACACTTCAAGATTGTCCTCTGGGTGTCTCAAACGAAACAGCCCCACTAACTTTCTCCATGCATCATAGGGAAAAGGCAAGTGAGGGCACATTCATGGCATCCCATTCTCTTTGACTGCATGATCACAGCTTTTTTTCAGTGCCTGTACTTTCCCACTGCACATCTGGACTTCTCTATGGGCATTTTTTTTTTTCTCCTGGGACTATTTTTCCCAGAAATGAGCTTGTTTTCCACTACACCAACCCTAAGGGCCACACACCCTCCTGCTTTGCTCAAGAGCTCCACAATATTTCCTCCACCATTGTGCTTGGTCCTGCCAGATAATCTGTTCTACAGCAGGCAGTCCCCCTCCCCCCTTCAACTGTCTCTTCTAATTCTCTTACACTGCAGAGCTTCCTTCTCCCTTCCTCCTCCTCTGGAAAGGAGGGGAGGGAATATTTCAGTAAATGCTGGTTTCCTACATGAATGACGGAATGATATATCTATACAATGTATACAGACAGACATGCTTTAAATGGAGTACTTAATGTAGAGTGCTGGCCAGCTTTGCATTTTGTCTATTTTTAATTAACTGATGGACCAGGGTTTCAGCTCCTCCGCCTCCTCCTCCTCACTGCTCATTTTGAAAAGCAAATTTTTGTGTTCTAAAATTACATTGGGATGTGTGAATGATTTTGGCACCACTTTCATCTACGGCCAGATTAGCAGTAGCAGACAAATCCATACATGATTTGAGGGAAGAAGGATTCCTTCCCCACCTGTTTAATGGTACAGTTACTATGTGATGCATCTCACAGTCTGGACTGTGTCTGTGTGTGCACAAGGCTGGTTTCTGCACCTTTTTTTTTGATGACTCTTTTTTAATAGCATCACAGAATCGTTTCAGTTGGAAGAGATCTTAAAGATCATCCAGTTCCAACCCCCCTGCCATGGACAGGGACACCTTACGCTAGACCAGGTTGCTGAGGGCTCCATCCAGCCTGGCCTTGAACGCTTCCAGGGATGGGGCATCCACAGCTTCTCTGGGAGAACTGATTCAGTGCCTCACCACCCCCACAGTAAAGAATTTCTTCCAGTGCCTAATGTCGCTCTTCTTTGGGCAATCTGGAAATAACCCAAAGGAGCTGAATTCAGGAGACAAGTGTGCTTGTTCAGAAATGGGCACCCATGGTTTCTTGGAAGTCCTGAACCTGACACCATTTCACGGAGCCAGCTCCACGCTTCAGAGTGCAGCTCAGATATTTATGTCATGTGTGTGTCTGTACATACAAGAGCAGTACATGGTATATAAAAGATTCAAAGCTCTGTTGCTGGTAGGGTTTGCCCCACGCAGCTGCGGGCTGCTGATGTGCAAACTTTTGCCATAGAAGGCAGCACTAGAAACAGCAAAACAATCGTCAAAGAGCTGATTTCTGGTCTTTGATTTAGAATTTATTTCAGCAGCATTCTCTGTTTAAACAATACTGTGGCTAGTGGACTGGCATGTCCAGTAAAGCAGAGCCTTACACATTGTACGGGTTATATGAGAACAGTTATGTCTGGATTGTGGTGGAATGTGTGTTTTTCATAGTCCAGGACAGCAAGACGCTGTTAGCCAGTACGTTTATCTATTTTTTTTCTGCTGGGTGGTGATTATGAACCATAGAATGGTTTGGGTTGGAAGGGGCTTTAACGCTCACCCAGTTGCAGGCCCCTGCCATGGGCAGGGCCACATCCCACTAGACCAGGCTGCTCAGAGCCGCGTCCAGCCCGGCGCTGGAAACACGCGCAAAACGGGTTGGCACCAACGGGAGCCTTGCCAAAGCCGCTCCTGCTGCTGTGCCACAACCCGCGGGCGGTGACGCCGGAGATCACGGTGCGGAAAGCCCAGGAGGAGACGGAAAACAGCCTCGTGTGAGCACAGCTTCTCGCTGCTGTGCCCTACACAGAACTCCAAAGACACCCCACCACTCTCAAGCCGTGGGTACCTCGCACACAGCACCCCCGGGTCCCGGGGCCGCGGTTCCCGTCACTTCCGCGGGCAGCGCCCGCCCCCTGCCCCCGGCGCCTTCCCGGGGCCTTGCCGGGGCCTTTCCGGGGCG
>VWZT01016570.1:293133-304659 GCA_013397055.1 Pachycephala philippinensis | reverse complement strand
GGGGCCGCGGGGTCCGGCTTTCTTCGCTTCCCTTCGCCGGGCGCTTCCCTGCCTTTCTCTGCCCGCGGGGGCCGCGCCAGCGCCGCCGAGCGCCTCTCCCGCCCCGGGGCCGCGTCCTCCGCCGGGCTCCGCCACGTCGTGAGTTGCGGGCGGGCGGTGACTCGTCCTGGGCCTGAGGGAGCGCGGGCGGGAGGGGCGCGGTGCCGGGCGAGCGGCAGTGCCGGGGTCTCCGGGGGCGCGGAGCCCGCGCGGGTTCGGCGGACGAGGAGCCGCGGCCCGCGAGGGGGGAGCGGCGGCTCACAGCCGTTCCCGTGAACTGCCACAGAAGTTGCGAGTACATTCGTGGCACGAGTTGCGAATAAATTGTGCAGTAAGTTGCAGCCCTTCCCCCGTAGCAGCGGAGGGAGCGGTGGCTCTGCTCCCCTGCAGCCTGTGAACGCTTGTAGATGGTTTTGGTAGTGGGGAGGCGGGAGCGGGGAGAACTGGGTGTCATTGCGGGGAAGAGGTGATTGACTCAGCAAGTACTTCACAGCCGGAGTGTAACATTTTTAGGCCCTATGGACCACCTCAAAGATCCGGTGTCTGTAGGAGTCGCCACCCTTAGGAACGGCATCACTGATATGTAAATATACCGTGTGTCCGAATAAATAATGTTGAGTGTGTGCAGTTGAGGTTACGCTGGTAAGTGGCATCCTGTGGTATCGCACTGAAATCTTTTTCAATTTATGCTACCTTAAGTAAAGGTTTTCAGAAGGTTTAACTGTACCCTGGGCAATGTTAGCAAGGTGTCAGCTGGAGTCCAGGAAATGGCAGGGAGAATAAACACTGATCTTTGACTAAGCTCTCAAATACAGCATTCTGTGGGGATGTCCTATTGCAGTGAATCTTCTTCTGGTGGATTCAGCAAATCCTTTAACTATCCCCTCTGTCTCCCAAACTTTGTTTTCTAGGATTGGCAAAGAAAACTCCTGTCGCAGGATCGTGTTGAGTAATGTGCCTTGATGTCCTACGTTAGCTGACTGAATCCCTGCCAGACTTGGTCATGCAACACCACTGCTGTTTCCTGATAAAGTGAGTTATCTGACTGCTTACTGGAGGGACAAACCCAAGAAATCCTCCCCACCTTAAGACAGATTGCAATACAGTTTTGATGAGCAATGTAAACTTGCTGATAGTAAACGTTTGGTGCCCTTTGGCCCTCAGAGGGTTTGTGACTGAACAGTAACTTTGAAAACTAGGCTATAAGATGCAGGTTGATGCAATGTTTCTGTCTCAAAAGTGCGTGTACTTTTGTATTAATCAAATCTGTCTACCATAATCAACCACTACTATGTATGTTAATGGAGTCCATTATGTGGCAATGGATAGTTTAGAAGGAGTCCATCCATTTTTATTAGCTTTCATGTCTGTAGTAGATCTGTGCATGTGCTCTGCATGTTTGCTGCTTGGTTCTGGCTTTTATGTATACATAACGCATGCATACAGACATGTATTGTTTTAGTACTTTTTTGGGAGAAATTCCAGGCTACATGCCTCTTAATGTGTTGGTGAGGACATCTTTACTTTTTGTTTTAATTGCAAATTCCCTGCTGGATTTTTAAACCCACCTGCCAGAAAACAGACTTTGCATCTGGTTATCTGTTATTGAAATTTTTATTGGCACACCCATACAACCTGACGCCTCTGCCTTCTAAGGGAAGTCTCCTGGCACAGGCTTTTCGAAGACCATGGGAGTAATTTGCAAGCAAAATTTTAAGCATTTGTGATGAAGAACTTCAATGCTGAAGACCTGGTGATGTATTTAAAATGTCTGGATGCATATCCTGGATTACAGGAAACATACTAGCAGACTTTTCACTTGTATGTTACGGGCTAAATTTTCAAGGGAAAATGTTGCAGGGACGTAAAGGAATGGAGATGTTTGTGCATGGGAAAGCTGGAGGAAAAAGCAGTCAATTCACCAGGACTTGCAGGTAGTTCCTCAGCTGCTGTGCATTGGTAGAACTCCCTTGCAGAGCAGTGACAAGCCACACTAGCTCCCATCTGTCCTTTTAAGTGTTTCAGTTGGCATGGGATGCTTTTCTGAAGGAGTTGTCTGTACCTATGTACACAGCTGATTCAAAGTTCATTTGTGAGGTACATGAGATGCCCTTCCCACCCCTGTCCAACACAGTAATTGTTGGATGAAACTCCATGGGTTGTGCTGAACCAGCAGCTAGACAAGGTGATCTTTGTGACATTGTTTTCCTCCTGCCCTTAAAAGGGCTGGGAGGGCAATATCCCTGCTGTTGCTGGGTGCCATCTGACACTCTGTGCTCTGGCTTAGCAAGGTTGGTTCCATTCCCAGCTTCCAGCCTGTTCTGCAGGTGTAATCCTTTGTCATTACCCAAATGTCAATGATACCCAGCCTGTCTGGGCGTGGAAAGGGCTCCCAGAGGGCCGTTGACTTTGTTGATAGCAAAGCCAAGAAGTCCTGTGAAATAAACTGTGATTGAACCCTTTCTTGCTTGATGCTAGCAAGCATTTGATGTGTTCGTTCCTCCAGTCATTTCTGGTTCCCTTCCTGCAGCTTAGACTGGGAGGAGTTAGTGAAGGAGTTGTGAGCTGGCAGCTGGGGTCCAAGGATGCTTCTGGCACTGCAGGGACAGTGACAATGCTGAAAATAAGTGCAGGCAGGACCTGGCTGTGCATTTTGGGTTCACAGCTCCTCCAGCTTTTGACTGCTGGCAATTCAAGAGAGTCCCCATGCAGGTAAGGTGCCCAGGGTACTTGTGGTGCAGCAGTTCATTCAGGAAAGGACAACTTATGTCTGCCATGGTGTGGAGACCCCCCTTCTTGAAGGAATGTCTGCACGGACATTTCTGCATGTTCCTGTGAACAAGTTATCTGATGAAAACAAGTGGCAAGAACTGCAGAAGTGGGCTCTAATGCTCAGTGGAACTACATGATTGTCTTGCTGGTGTGTAAAGTAGCACTTGGCTGCTTGCTGTTTTGCTGTCTGGCTTGCTCATTGCTTTGGTTCTGCATTTAGCTGAGGGCTCTGTTTTGCTGTTCTGTGATTTCACTGGAATGAGGTTTCCTCAGGGCAGTTTTGAATGTCCATCACTATAGGTGCCAAAACATTTGACAGTCTTCCATTTCCTTTGCTGGCTTTGTTTTTCTTTGCTGTTCTGGGCATGGCCTCCTCAAGGCTCAGATCTTGGGGTTTAGTGCTGAGAGGTGGGTGTGCTGCTGCACTGGCATCAGGGTGGTGCTGTGCAGTGCTGTCAGACAGAGTGGGACTGAAACCCTGTCCCCCGTGGTGGTATCACTGTGGTGGGAAGGCTGGTCTTTAAACACCCTCTGCAGAATGGGAGGCCTCTGGAATGACAATGTGTGGGTCTGGGTTCTCCATCACATCCTTTCCTCCTGTTTCACATGGTAACTTGTCAACCATTCGGAAAGCCCACTGGGTGCTTTGGTTGGTTGTTTTCTTGCAGGACAATGTGCTATGAAGAAAGGAACAGTGGGCAGAGAGCCAGGGATGTGGGTACTTGTTTATTTGCAGCCGGGGTGGTAGGACCCACAGTCCATTTGTGCATCTTGCACCTGCTTGAGGAACCAGCTGGTCCCCCATCTGAGCAGGAGGTTCAGCCTATGCTGGCACTGCGGGTTGCAGGAGTGAGCCTGGATTATCTCTGTACATCACCACAGCTCCTGGCACCTTTGCTTGGAGAGCTGGGCTGTGTCCCCTAAAGGACAACGAAATTGTGTTCTGCAAATGTGGCTATGGGGTGTCCAGGCCCCCGTAGCTACCTCTGTTATTCCGTAGGTACACAGAGAAGGAAGGAGAGGTGGTCTGTGTACAAGAGCCTTTTTAACTTATTGAGACATTCAGCAATTCCCCTTCACTGCTTCTGCTAACAGTGACTGTCCAGGAGGGTGTTGGGATTGCCTTCCCTGGCTCCACCTGACTCTGACTTGGTGCCAAGCCCGGAGAACTACTTATGCAATAGTCCAGCAAAAGATGTCAGCGTATATTTCTCATGTGTCCTGGTGTCCTGGTTTCAGATTTGTTAAAAAAAAAGAAGGGGTGAAGGAGAGGGGCTGATAAAATTTGCGTTGAATATTACATGTATGTTTGTGTTGGATTTATATTTGTTTGGCTTGGGGAGACTTTGCAGCACTTTAACTAAATCTGGTTTTAAATCCACTTAAGTTAAACTCCTACTACAACTAGTGTGTGGAGACCAGGATGAAATCTCATTAATTTTAATAGGATTAAGCATGTTCTTTTGCTGAGTCTTCTGCTCTATCTTTTTTTTTGTTTGGCTTCTCTGTATGAAAAGCAGGATAAACCTTTCCACTCTTCCACCTCTTAGTGAAAATGCTTTGACAGTCTCACAGAAATGTCTCTCTGGTTGCATACAATAACATTTTACACATTTTTTTCCCTGTGCTTTCAGCTGTAGTCCTACTGTATCCAGGCTTTTATTGGCTTTTGCTTTCCCTAAAGGCGCAATAATTCCTGACAGCAAGAAAACAGTTGCAAGTGTTTGCATGGTAAGTTTCTACACTCAAAATCATTATTTTTGCTTTTGGTCTCTCTGGATAGATTTGAAACTGCTGTAAAACAAGTCAATTAGTAGAGAGAAACTCTGTAGAAGTCAGCAGGAACTGAGCATGTGCAGATGGGTGAGAGTAAAATTAATCCCTGTTCACGAACCAGGAATAAACTGAAGAACAGGAAATAAAGGTAGAAGTGGTCTGAATGCAAACCGGTTAAAGGGAAATATTTGGGGTCTGTCTAAGATTAAGCAAACCATTAACTGGAGAGGAGCCTGCTTCATGCATTTGTGTTACCTCTTTACTTCCACATTTCTCAATGTACATCATGCCCTGAATATCAGTATTGATATAGGAATTTGATTTGTATGTGATTTGTGTTATAGGAACATCCCTCTCTCCATCTGAAAAGAGAAATCCCACAGTGGGTATTTCTGGATGTTCCTGGGATGCTCCTAATGACACACTGACTACGTGTGTGCTTTCATAGGAAAAGCTGACTGTCTTGTAGCTCTGTACTGAGCTGGATTTCAAAGGACTTGATTTCCATTTTCAGCTCCAGCTCTGACCAGTTCCTCCTATAGCTATACACAAATGACTCAGTCTTTTCACACCCCTTTTCCCATCCTGTGAGATAAGGGAGGGTTAGTCTACCTTGCCTCTGCTCTGCCCTTTTGATGCCCTGTTGTGCTGTGGACTAACCCATACTACAAAGGTTGGGTTGGTGTTTCTGTGTCAGCAAAACTCCTCTATGTCATCAATCCGTTTGATGAAACTTTACATCATCAGTGTGTTGTCTTGCTGGCAGTAGCATCTAGATTTAAACTCCTGTATCTAATTAAAAAAAGGGGAACATGGTGGGGAAAAAAGCTTTCTGGTTTTTTTCCATAAGATAAAAAGAGATTGGCTTATTAAGGGGGTTAAGGATGGGCAATTCTGACAGCTGAGAAATGCCCAGTGATATCTTGAAATTCTCCAAGAGCAAGCAAAGAGCATTTATTCCCATAATAAAAGGGTTAGGCTTGGAAGGGACCTTAAATATGATCTAGTTCCAAACCCCCTGCCATGGGCAGAGATGATCAGGTTGCTCGGAGTTCCTTCCAGCCTGGCCTTGAACACTTTCAGGGAAGGGGTATCTACAACTTCTCTGAGCAACCGGTGCCAGTGCCTCATCAGCCTCACAGAGAAGAACTTATTCCTAGCATCTAATCTAAATCTCTCCTTGTCCTGTCACTGTCTTCCCCTGTAAAATGTCAATTTCCCTCTTTTTTATATGCCCCCTTTAAGTACTGAAAGACCACAATGAGGTCTGCCCAGTCTTCTCTTCTCCAGGCTGAACAATTCCTACTCTCTCAGCCTGTTGTCATAGGAGAGGTGCTGGACACAGCGTTCCAGGTGGGGTCTCACCAGAGCAGAGTAGAGAGGCAGAATTCCCTCCCCTGACCTACTGGCCACGCTGCTTTTGATGCAGCCCAGGCTTTATGGACTGCAAGTGTGCATTGCTAAGACATAAATTATATCTTCATCTGTGATGATTTTTTTTAAGGGATTGGCAGCAGTTTATATTTGCATTGTGGAAGAGTCAGGACCCATGTGTTCTGGCTGTAATGACCATCTCTGAGGTGGCTGGACTAGGCTCATGCTGTGGCTGAAATGCATCACTGACGATGTCTGGGGTATACCTGACTCCGATGGGCACGTTTTGGGTGGTGAAGCCAGCAAGGGAATGCAATGTCATGACCCTGCCAGTGGCTACACAACTCAGTTTTATGGAGGTCCCAGGTTCCACAGGTTCTGTTAGACTTATTCTCACATGTAAAGTTAAACATGGGCTTTGTGTGTTTGAAGAATTACTGCCTAAGACAGATATGCTGGTGTGGAAACAGCTGATAATGTTCTTGAGGGACACTCGCTTGAGTTTGAGAAGCACGTGGCCTGGACTGAGCTCTAATGCAGATGGCTTTTGTTACCAGCTGACTTGGTAAGCAAAAGCAGGAAGTTGTGTTTGTTTGCAGTTTAGCGAATACCTTTTGACTGAATCCCATTTATGAATAGATTCCTGTTTGTTCCTTTTCTGTCCATTGCAAAAGGAGCAAGGATTTCTAGGGTTTGAAAATCTTGTAATGTACAGAAGCTCGATATATGTTGATGCAATGAAGTATCTTCAGTCAATTAACAGCTGTAGCAGAAGTGGGTTTCCAGTGCTGGTGATCCATCCTCTTAAGGAATACCTGAATGAAAGAGCCTGAAAATAAAATATAAACAGAAAATGCTGGTGAGTTGGGGGGTTTTGGTTGCCTTTTTTTTTTTTTTCCTGCAGGTTTGGCAATATTAGTAAGCAGTTCTTTCTGGGTGCTATGTTCTGCACTTGGTCTTTGACCCCTCTGAAAGTGGAAACAGATGTAATGCAAACTCTGCAGTAGGCAACCTGTCCCCTGGGAGCTGACTGAGAACAAACCCCTCTACTGAATGAGATCTTAAGTTATTGCGTGTCCTGGGACAAATTTGTTTGCAGTAAATCAGTAAGATAACACCTGCAGAGGTCCCTTCTGGAGTTAAAATGCATGCTCCAAAGTTGTGATACACAGCTGACTCAGGCATTCACATTTACAGTTGCTTCTGAGCAAGATACAGTGAATGCCATCCAGTGAACATAGAGCTGTGACACAGGATTTCATAGATTCATCTGCATAAAAAATGTCTGGAGGAAGAAGAGAATTTGTAAATAAAATACGTGGACAAATTTATTTCAGTATTTTTCTCTCATCTCCAGGAATGTTACTGCTGGAGGGAAGTGTTCTAAAAAGCAAAGACTGAAATGGTGGGCATGCAGTTTAAATGGTTAGAGATTGTTTGATTTTGTAGATGTTAATATGCATCTGCATAGGTAGAGATATTTCTGTCTTGGCCTGTAGATGCTAGAGGGTTTGCTAAGCAAGATCCTCTTCAGATGGCTGTCAGAAAAAAAAGGCAAACAAATAAACCCAAAACTAACCCCAAAAACTCAACACACTCAACACTGCAGTACAGTTTTTCTGCTCCATTGTCTGCTTGGGCAGATTTACCTCATGATATAATTCCAGGCAATTGAAGTGAAAGTGCCCTTCTCCATCACGTCCTGAGAAGATCGTGGTTCTAACCTGCCCAAAACAGAGAGGGAACCTGAAGGGAAGACTTCTGGTCCTCTGACCCATTGCTGTCACTTAAAAAATACCTCTGAAGTTTTCTCTGATCTTTTTTGGAAACTTTCAGATTTCTGGATGATTTTAAGAAGCAAACACACTTCTCAGTAGTGCACAGTTGTGATGCCAAATGTGCATTGTGTCACTGAGATTCCTGCCATTCTGCAGGGATGACTCTGCTGCTTATAGGGCAGTTCTTGGTTTACTACAAACTGCAGCTTTTGAGGAAAGCAGCATTGGTGCCACATCACCTTGTGTTCTGAGGCAGTTTCCTGGTGGGATTTAAGCCCTCTGCTTCGTTACAGTTGGACACGAGCAAGAGCAGCTGGGAGGGCTGGGGCAGGTTTATGGGTTTGAGGTCCCTACAACCAGGGAATGGGACTCTTCGGCCTTCGAGTTGGACTTGTGAGTCTGGTGTCTAGTTCTGAGGATCCTAAACTTTGTTTAAAGGATGAGGCTAAAGAAGTGTTGTACCTCAGTGCTGGCTGCCTGGGTTCTCACTCTTCTGCGTTTCTATCCGTTTCTCATTCCAGTCTTGCAGTGTCTCTAGCAGCAAACAATTTGAAACAAAAGGTGCAGTTTGGTAGGCAGAAGTGCATGTTAATTCAAGTGTGAATTATTTAATTCTTGGCACGTCTTTTGTTTTGTATCAGATTTCATTCAGTCACAGTCTGTTCCACCTGTTGATTGCTGACCTGTAACGGTGTTCTGCTGATCTGATGATACTGGACAGGTTTTTACTGGAGTACACTGGAGCTGAAGGCTTTGGAACATCAGTCAGAAGCAAGCAGCAAGATTTATTGGCTGTAGTGGGGTTTTCACATGCTTGTCCTTTCCCTTATTTTTTTTGTCCGAGTTTGGACAACCTCTCCCAGGCAAACTCTTGACCTGGATAATTAGTGTAAGGTGAGCTCCTCTTTGAACCGGGATGGATTGATCTTGGTGGTAGTTTGGCTTTTCTAGTTCACTGTTCCCCTCATTACAGGATTGGAGCATCTTTGGCATAAAATCAGTAGCCAGAAGTTTCTAATAGGTTCAGTCTTCCTGCTGCTTTTAGGTCACAGCTTCTGGAGGAGTAAGAATAACCTCTTGGTTTTGTTACAAGTTCCGGTGTTACAATTTGAGAGAGAGGTTTCGACTTTGGGGCTTTTTCTGTTTGTTGCTGTACTGCTGAGCAAAAATTGAAGACTGAGATAAACATGGAGGCATCTGAGATGGCTTCCAAAAATATCTGTATTTGTGACCCCATCTGTCCAGTCAAATACAGAACACTTTTTGCATTCATGTCTTTGGTACAAGTTAAACTGATGTTTGTGGTAGTTGTAATCTCTCTTGGTGAGCTGCTCTGCTGACTTTCTGTAGATGCCCATGACATTCAGGTGACCCCCTGAAATAGTTTTGGAGTTCTTGTTAGCCACATCAGCAGCAGACAGACAGATAGACAGACCTTCTATATCGAGCTCAGAAAGGTTTAGAAGAACCTGCTGCTGCCTGTGCAGTCCCTCTTCCATGAATGAGGGGCTCTTTGCTACTGGAGGAGCTTTGAGGAACTCAAACCAAGCTTATTTTACTTTGATTTAATAATCAGTTTTTGAGTTTTTGAGTCTTGAGTATCAGGACTCAAAACTGTAGTGAGTTCCTCTGAAATGGAAAAGAGGGAACCTAGAAGAAGGAAGGAGAGCACAGCTGCTGCCCTATTGGCGTGTAGGAGATGAGACCCAAGAGCTGGGCTGAAGCACTTCTGCAGATGCTGCCTTGGCAGCCCTGGACACCCATGGGAGTAAAGAGAGGGAAGGATGTTTTTCCTTTAGGTTCTGATAACAGATAGGTTTAAATTCAGGTGGTGCATGACCTGAAGACTTGCTGGCTATGAAGAACCTGCCACAGGGAAGACCAGCAAGGATGAGGAGAGCTACTAATGGTACTGCATTTGAGTCTTTCTTTGTTTGGATAAAAATAGATTTGGCTAAGATTTCCCACCCACCCTGCCCTGTGATTTCCACACCTTTCAAGCTGTCAAAATCACAAAGCAGAGGCATGTGCCAACAAACTTTAATTGGTATCACTATAAATGTATTCGTGGCTTGGAGACTTTAGGAAGAATCTCTTCTTCGTGCTAACATATGTATGGTAAAAACCTCCCCAGTGTCGTATTGCATCAAGATAAGCTGGAGTGTTTTTTTGCTGCATCTCACCTGGGAGATCTTCCATATGAAACTATCTTTGTTTTTTAACCTGAGTCATTTGCTTAAACAGAGGAAACCTCTTATAATCTAGGAGCCTTCAGGTTGTTTTGTTTGTGAGGATAACTGGAGGTGGAGGAACATATCTTTGGAATTTTTTTTAGAATTTGTGTTTATTCTTCATATTTCAGGATATGCACAAAGATCTTACTTCCTTGAAGAAAGAAGAAATAGCCAAAAATGTTTTCCTCTCGTCCAGTTGTTTTAGGGCTGAGCAGAGGTTCCCTTTCAGTCGTTGCACTGGGATCGTGTTTCCAGGCTCTCTGAACTTTTCCTGAGTTTCTGAGCTCCCACAGAATTGCCTGGTGCTTCTGTAACACAAGGTGCCATTTCTGCAGTGTGTAACCCTGCTGAAAACCATGCACACGCTTAAATTCCTGAGCAAGGTTGCAGAACCTTGTGTTCTGGATAGAGATATGTCCTGTGTTTCCATGGGCCTAAAATCAGTATTTCAGCTACATGAACCTGTAGAGGAGCATAATGATTTCTCAGAAATATCTGGAGTGGAAGATAGCATTTCAGTGAAACTTAACTTGGTTTGGATTGCCAGGAATTTGCTGACTGTGGTAAAATTCTGCAGGGCAGGAGGTGGGTGGGTGACCAGACTGTAACACACTGGCACTTGCTCCAGAAGTAACACTTGGTTATTTGCGCCTTCAGGCTGAAGTCACTGCTTTTTAAGTCTGTGTTAGCTCCACACTTGTCAGTTTTAAATTTAATAGCACCTCAGGCACAGTTTATTCCTGTGCATGTGGAACGTGCTGGTTCAGGCTTCTAATGGCATCCCTCAGCAAGCATGAAGCACCTGTACTGCAGAGTACCTGCTTCTGCAGGCACTTAGAGAAACCAAAATCAGGAGTTGGCCTTTTACCCTTCTTGATGAACTTTGCTCTTTGTTAGTTCAAGGGCTGCAGAGTTCAGGTGGGAGCCCACTGGGATGGTTCCTTTGAGGGTCTTGTTGAAAGCTGGTTAATTTGAAACACATGGTGTGAAATGCCCTGCATATGATCTCCAGTTCCCATGAGACAACAACATGTCTGAAAACTTCTATCTGCTTCGGGTGCAGACCAGACTAGGGAAGGTTGCAGCTGAGCCAGAGTACACATCTTTATTGCTTAAAGGTATTTTTGTTGACAGATTTATTGTTCAGTCACAGCTTTATGCAGTTAGCCTTTGGCAGCTCGGTTTTCTGTATATTAAAACTAGATTGTTTCAGATATTTCAAAACAAGGCACATTTTCATAAATCAAATAGCTGTCTGATCATTTTTCACAGGAAAAATGTTTTGCTGAGTAGTAGTTCTCAGCATCAGAACTGCAGCACATGCCACTAATATGGGTGAGAAAGGATGATGGATGGGTGGTGCTGGTTTGGGAGTTTAGGCTTTAACATTTATTTCTTCAGAGGCAAAGTGTGATGGCCATGAAGCCTCAGTAGTGGCAATGGTGACTGTTCTCAACTGTATAAGATCTCTGCCTTGTGCACTGAGAGAGGAACCAAGGAACAGAGAGATGGAGATGGGCAAAGCTGGTAATACTTAAAACAAAACTAACAAA
>VWZT01016570.1:249621-293112 GCA_013397055.1 Pachycephala philippinensis | reverse complement strand
AAAAAAAAAAAAAAAAGGGCACCAATAAGCCCCACTGCAGCTAAATGTGCCTGTTGTAGTTTAACTCGAGCTGGCAACTCAGCCCTGCAGAGCTGCTCACTCAATCCCACCTAGTGGAAGGGGGGAGATAAAGTGAGCAAACTTTTGTGTTGAGGTAGAGTTTATTAGGAAAAATAAAAGACACGTGTTCAAGGAGATCAAACCAAGGAATTCCTTCACCACTACTCATGGGCAGGCAGGTGCTCAGCCATTCCCAGGAAAGCAGGGCTGTGTCACATGTAAAAATCTTTTTTTGTGGACATGTATTGGCAGAAACATCAGGAGAGGCTGCAGCAGACCAAACCTGTGAGCATCCAATACCCTGTTGTGCCTGCTGCAGTGAGGAGTGTGCTGCTAATGTGGAGCAGTGTGCCAGCTCTTCTCTGACATGTGGCCAGCTGTGTTACACTCTGAAGAATTGTGTGGTAGAGGAAGGAATGTAAGTGATGTACTTCTGGACCCGAGCTGGCAGTATTTTTTCTCTGAATTGCATTTCAGAGCATGTGTAAGTTGCATCCCACTGTTGCAGCAGATCAGCCTCTAATGCTCTGCTGCCCTCATGTCAGCCCCAGGTGTTTGTCAGATCCAGCTGGTTGGTCAATATCCCAGCCTGGCTGATGTATCCATGAGATAAGACTCTTGATTTCCAGGCACATTTTCCTTCAAAACTCCTTCTGAAAGTATGAAACTGTGCAAGTTTCACCTCAGTCATTTTTCTACAAGGAGCATTTTGTTAATGGTGGAAATGGTGGACTCACAGAGACCCAGTATTGGGGCAACAAATGGACCTTTAACTGTTATATTCTGGTTTTCTGAGGCAGTGGGAATGCTTCACACTCTGCAGACATCTTGGGAATCAAGGAACTGTGTCCAGACCAGGGACCTAATAATATATTTCCTCTTCTGTAATCTGTAATGCTTTTCTGCTTCACAGTCTGTTCATTCTTCATTGTTGATAGCACGTCACATGTTGTAGAAACAGCTTTGCAGCTTGTCAATAACTTTCTTGGGGAGCCAAAGGAATTAATGGCTCTAAAGCTGCTGTTCAGAGAATCATATAACTTCATCTGGTCATACTCAGCTGACATTGGGCCAGCGTCATGTGTCTTGGTGTTGCCCCTTCTGTCTCCAAACCTATCTACGTGTGCATCCACACTCTTGGAGAGGTGCTTGGGAAGTAAAATGCATCTGAGGATTGCAGTGCAGATTCCCTGTCTCCTGTATTCTTGCCTTGATTTACAAAATGAGATGTGCTTGTCTTGCCTTAGCAAAATCTGGTTTAATTCTGTTTTCTAAAGAGAGAAGTTTTGCACTTGTCCAGAGAGCTGACAACACGTCAAGTGTTTAGCAGCAAATGCAAATGGGAAACAGGCCTTATTCCTTCTCAGTTTGATGGGAGAGTAGCATTGTTGTCTGCAAGAGGTATTCCACCCTTGTTTTCCCTGCTTTGTTGTTATACTGAAGATAAAACACTTCTTTGCAACTCTGACCTCATTCATACCTAGGCCATGCACACTTGTGAGTATGAATTTTGAGGCAGTGTTTACTGGCTCTTCAGTGACAGCTCAAAGGAGCATGTGCTGCCCTAAATGACTTGCTTTGCACTCTTTGTACCTGTGATCTTTTAACACCCACATTCCCTCTTTTCATGTTTTTTTGGTCCAGTTCTGTATCTCTCTTTTCACCCTGGTGCAATCACTGCATGCAGCTTGCAGCTGCTTAATCAGGAACANGGGTGGGCATGGAGGCAAGGGGTTTATATTCCAAGGGCCTCTCTCTGCTCTTGCAACATCATCCCAATCATTGTTCTTTGAAATAATGAAATTTTTTATTTGTATAAATTCCTTGGCTTAAGCACTGTGAGATCAGCAAGAAGCGAGGAACTCTTCTGAAACCCAGCAGGCAGTGCCCTCTGGATATGTGTGTACATTGCAAAGTCATCAGTCACTCAGTTGTTGACTCAAAGTTATTCTGGTTTGCCAGCATGTTTGTTCCCTGCTGAGTTACAGCCACAGATAACAAAAGCGAACTTTGTATTTTTCACAGTGTAGTCTTTTCCCAGATTTTATTTGTTGCTGTCTTTTGTGGTTTGGTTTGGCTTTGAATTTCCTTGGGGATGCTCTATAGGTGGAGAGGGTAGTACGTGAAGAGTGGATTTTGTCCCAGTTTCTCAAAATTACTTCTGATGGGAACAGTAGCATTCATCTCTTCCACTGTGTTGCCCAGACAGGGATCAACATGGTTTGGAGAAGGTTTAGTTAGTGCTGTTCTGGGATGAGGTTGGGGGGTGGGTGCTCAGAGGGGTCTCTGAGTACAAATGGAGCTGCGTGGGATGAGCTAGAAGTGTGGCAGGAAGTCAGAAATACACCTTATTGCTTATAAAGTGATTATAAAGGGGAGCTGTTGGGAAAAGTGATCTGCAAGTAATTGTAACTCCTGTTGTCAATGAATGGGATTGGCTAAGGTGGAAGAGGCCAAAAAACCACACCTCTAGCTGAGTTTCTGATGTTTAATACAGCATCCCAAGCCTCATCTGCACTGCATTAAGGTATGACTGCAACTGGTTATCCTCTCACTGGTCTTGGAAAGGAGCTGTTTGCTTGTCTGATACCCTTACAATCTGTGCATTGTGTTTGTCTCTTCACACACTCACCCTGCAGTCTGCAAAGGGATTTTTATAATTGGCCAAAGGACCTTGAAAAGTGTTTTAAGATTGTAATTTTGTATTGAGTGCCTTAGGGGAGGTCTGGCCAGCTGGGGCCTGAGGAGACCTCTTTAGTGAGAGGGAAAGGGGGGACAGATCTCTTGTGCATGAGCTTGGCATGTCCCCCTAAACCAGTGCTGGCCTAATTCAGAAAGGCTGCCAGGTACTTTGGAAGAAGTGAGAATCGTTTTCTGGGGTTTTATTTTCCTCTGCAGTTGTTGCAGTCAAGTGGAACCAAAGTCAGCCATGATGGGAAGGACCTCTAGTGAATTGATGTGTTTGGGGATACAAAACATCTCTTTGCATAGGGGATACATGTTAGTGCAACAGCTTCTAGGTACTGCTGTGATCGTTTGATCTTGCAAATATATGTAGTTCTTGGGTTGGTTGAGATTAATATTAATATTTTGTTTGTCCTAAAACACTGAGATTTTAACTATAGTAATAATGATAGTATTTATTTATAACTATAATGCTGTTACATCTGCAGTTTCAAAATGCAATGGAAGATGTTTATTCTTTGAGGGTAGTTATTATAATTGCAAAATTATTACTAAAGGTGGGAAAAAACTTCCTATAATAAATATTTAGTGTTTGTATTCATTGCTGTTATTCCTTACTAGTTTATTTAAAACAGTATATGCATACATTATTCTTCATTGAAGAAGAATAATGTATGCATTGAATGGGTAATTCATTCTCAGGGCATTTTACATTCTTAGGCTGTAAAATAATGCTTCCTGTAAACCCTGGACCTTGAAAAGGGACCGCAGACATAAGCTGCACTCTTTAAAATGTGAAATACATTAATGATAGTTTTTTCCCCTTTTCTTTTGTGGGTTAAGTACTGCTTTCTGAATCTCTGCCTATGACCTGTGAACTTCACAAAAAGTGCAGTTACTTTGGCAGCATGTGGTGGGAGTTCAGGTTGCCAAGCAGTGCTCTGAGGTGAGGTACCTGTAGTGTCTTTGAGGGAACCCAATTCACTTGCTTTAAGTTGAAGGATTTGGGGTTTAAAGCAAGTCCTTGCTGTCTGCTCTAGGAAAGTCTCTTGTGGGCAGGGTATTTAATGTTTTCCCTTGCTTTCCCCCTTGCTCCCAGTCTTACCAACTGCAGCTTTCGATGGTTAATCTACAACATATGTGAAGAGTGACAGTAAGAGTGTGATGGACTGAGACAAATTTGTAGAAGTGCCTTGCAATTTGGGACAGTGGGAAAAGTATTGGAAGTTGACTTGGCTGAACAACAGAAATTAATATTGCCAATTCCCTGAGGAGAACGTGGGGCTGCTTTCCTGAGCAGCTGATGCTGGTGTAGCCTGTTGCAAAGGCTGTGCTGGTATTGCACGGGTCATCTCCTCTCCTGTCCTGATTCTTTCAACTTTGCTAAGGTGCACTTGGAAGAAGAAGTGATTAAGAGCAAGCAAAGTCAGTCTGTGCTGTGAATGCACAGTGTGAAACGGGAGAGAGGCCCCGGCAGAGCTGGTGCTGGCTGGACACTGGGCATAGTCACTGGTACGTAGGAGTTGGTGGGGCTGCTGAGCTGCCTTTCCCTGCCAAGACTCCTGTTGTCAGGTCAGATTTAGAAATATTTCCAGCTGCCAGGTGAGATGATGCAGGCTTGAACTTCTGGCTGCTCTGAGAAACCTGCTCGCACAAAATGAGCGTGATGCTGTGCACACTTGCTGCAGGGAGAAAGCTGCAGGGGGGTGCATGAGCTGAGGTCAGCAGTGCAAGGGCCATACAGTCATTTTGGGCTTCCCATCTCTCTGGGAGAGCAGAAGATATAAAAATGCTTCATCTGTTTTTGACAGGTAAAATAACTCTTTTTACTAGAGTAAATAGGCAGGAAGGAGAATGAGTTCCTCAGGAAACTTGAAGGTTGACTAGGAAAACTGAATTTGAGGCACTGCGTTTTAGTATCAGGTTTTGTCCTCATCTTTGGCTCTTTGACAGTCCAGTGTGGAGCTGCATATTGTGTGTCCTCTGAGAAGCTTGGGGTAGCTGTTTATATTTCACCCCTTTTCAGATAGGGTGGTTTTGAAGCTAAAACTCTGTTGCCCTGTTTGGGGCTTTAGGATATAACAGAAGGAAAAATTGGAAACAAAAGTTTAATGGTACAAAGCAACAAAATATTGCAATCTGAGTCAAAGCTAACAAACATTATTTGGGGCTTTTTTGGAGGAGAAACAGCTCTTAGATTCGTAAATTCCACAAGCATGGTTGAAACTGGAGTTGAGAGCTCAGGCTGAGACTTCTTGCATGGATGGCTAAATCAGGGTCTTACGCACATTACTGAGGACTGCTAGATGTTCTTCACTGTGGTATTTATACCATTCACACATGCTGCTCATTCTGTGTTGTGAACTGCCTTTGCAGTCATCACATCCATCTCAGAGATGTCACACAAAGCTGAATCTCAACACTCTTTGAAGGCTGTCACATTTCTCTTCATAACTTCAGGATGGCGACTAAAGCTTGCTTTAGTGATGAGGAAGAGGATTGCCGCTAAAAATTACTTAGGGAAGAGGCTTAGAATATGTCTGGTTCAGACTGAACTGTTTGGAAGTTTATACAAAGCTCTAAAAACCTCAGAACCAAGAAGGTAAATCCAGATAGAAGCTGCGAATCTGCTCTGATGTCAGTAGGAGCTGTTTCAGTGTCTTCAGTGATGAAAGCCCCTCCATTGGGTCAGAGTCACATGTGTTCATTAAAAATGAAGGAAAGACATTATCTATCATTTTATGTGGGGAAATGAAGGCTTACTGTGGGTGTGAATCTTCTTCACTAACAGCTGTGTCTGTGTAATGTCTTGGAAACCCTGAAATAGTGGGTTTTGCTTGTTTTTAATCAAAGTTTCTTTTAGCTTTTTGTAATGAGCAGGAAAATCAAAGCAGAAAGTAACCTTGGTTAACCTTGGTTTTGACTGACTTGGTGTAAAAGTGGAGCCAAGACTATAGTTCCCCTTATTATCAGTGTGCTTGAACTGGTGAAAATCCTTCTGCTGAGCCTAGGAACAGCATTAGGGGTCCCAGAATGAGTCCAAAGGCATCATATCTATGCTGCCACACACTTCTGGGCTTTGAGATTGACTTTGTACACGTGGCATTTGACTTAAGCTGTTCTCCATTGGGACCTGCAGGAAGGAGAGCAAAGTACCTTTTCCAAAGAAAGGGCCTCTCTGGGAAGTTGGGAATGGTCTTTACTCCCCCTGCCTCTGAGCTCTTGCTTGTTTGTGATGTATAATGATACTTGCCTGCTTTTGTGCAGTTTTTTTTCCCATTCCTGCTCATAGGGATATAAATTGTTCTTTTTCTTCTTCTTTATTTTTTTAATAGGTATATTGCAGTGGATCTGAAGTTGATATAAGAGAGAATTTCTTCTGGGAAGAGAAGCTTCCCTGTAAGGCCAACCCTGAAGATGTGGACTGCCATTGTGTTCTTCCTGCTGATTTCCATCTGTATATGTGAACACCGGTTTTCTGTCCTGAAAGGGAGAGGAGTCCATGTAGTGCAAATAAACAGGCTTACAAGTGAAGAGCAATGCAGGCAGGCTTGTCAGAGCCCAGGTGTTTCAGGTGAGATTCTTGTCCCTTGGATGGAATTCCAGCTGTGTTTTTCTGCTCCTTGAAGGTCTCTGTTGCTCCTTTGATGACTCTCTTATTTAATTCCAGTTGTTTACAGGCATTTACAGTTACAGCTTCTCTGTGCAGTGCTGTGGTGCTAAATAACTTCTGATAGCTTTGGTTAAATTGAATCCAGGACAACTGTTTCCCAGGGCCCTTCTAGCTTCCATAAGAGACAGCATGTGCTGTTGGTGTGCACTGATAGCGTGCAAACAGTGTTAGGTCACTTGAATTGAAGAATGATTATTCCCTGCTGCCAGATGTTTGCAAGTGAGCAGTGCTGTTGTAGACAGCTGCACTAGAACCAGTAATCTTTGCTCCCTGGTATTTGTGTGTGTTTTCTGCCTTAGAAGAAACCACTTTGTCCTGCAGCCAAGCACAGGGTTAAATCTGTTGAAATGAAAGCCTTCTCACTACCTCTGAGATGTCTTTATAAAGCATTAAACTTCTAAAAGTCTTTGAGTTGTCCTTATGAAGGTCCCAATCCTGTCTAGCCAGATGAGAAAGCTTGTAGCACCTACAAAAACGGTGATGCTGTGGTGAAGATGAGACCTTGACTCAGGTGGATGAATATCTGACATTCAGATGGTTAGGAACATAATAAAGATGCTGGTTTTAATGGCCAGTGGTTTCAAACCTTTAGTTTAAACATGATTTCTTCATTGTGGGAACAAAGTACCTTTATAAATAGTTTTATTTAGGAGATAAAATAAGAGTGAGCTTGTCTTGCAGGCACCAGAGCAGTGAAAACTCCCAGGCTGTGTTTTTAAGGTGGTAAACTCCAGACAGCTGACATGTTCACACTGACAGTGCCAACACTTTGGGTTTGTAGCACTTCATGCTTGTCTGTTCCACCCGAAAATCTCTAAACACTGTGCACACGTCATCTTAACCTTCTTGTATCTCAGTAAGGGTGGAAAAGGTGTCATCAGCTGCCTTTTCCACAAGAGAAACATAAAGAATTTAGTTAGTCTGCGATCAGGGCTGCAACATGATTAGGCTGCAGGGCTGCCCCTGTTGCTGACTTTAACCACTTTTTATGCCCTTCACTTTGTTCTCTCCTGACGTGTTTGTACAAAACAAGTCCAGTTAGCTTTCTTGAGCAGAGGAGGTCGAACCCCTAGAATTAGGTGACCCATTCCATCTTCAGAAAACCACGCAAAACTAAACCCAAAAGCATAAACTTTTCTAGGCTGTACATTCTGTAGTAAACCTAGGGAAGCAATTTCATTTCTGTTTGTTACTTGATGGCCAGTCTGTTGCACTGCCTGATGTCAAGGGAGGTGGAAAAGACAGAAATTCTTGACATAAATATATAGCCATGTGCAGAGAGATCATCTGGGAAGAAGGACCTGAAAAGCCTTTTTTTTATTATTAGCTTTAGGTTTTAAGATCAGCTTTACTGACTTCATTCTCCATTCCAATCTTTCCCAACAATATTTATTTTTGTGCTTTCTGTCATTTGCAGACATAAGGCCTGAGGCTTAGATGTCAGAATAGTAACACATATGTAACTGTCAATAAAGAAGCAGTGGTTGTTATTTTTTAAGGTATTATAGTGTGAAATTGCAGGCCAAGGTTGCATGGGGAGATGTCTTCATAGCTACATTGCTCGGAGAAGTGGAAAAATGTTATTTATAGCTGGTTAGGTACTTTTCTGTCGATGTAGTTTGCGCCTTTGCTGACATAACATCAGTTACTTAGAGAAGTAGTGCAGCTGCCACAGCAGGAAGGGGTCTTTTAAAGTACTCTGGTCCAAACCCAACTTTGATCTGTCTGTTCAAGACCTGGCAGAGAAAGCACCACCTCTCTGGCCCCCAGTCCAGTGTCTTGAGTGCCCTTGTAGAGGAAACTAGCTTTTTCCCTTGATGTTGAGTTGGGATTTCCTGTAAATGACCTGCTTCAGCCCATCAGACACATAGTAGTCTCCCTTGGACTCACTCCAGTATTTCAATACCACCCTCATGTGCAAGGGGCCCCAAAACTTGGTACACTGTTTAAAATGTTCATTCCTTCCCTGGAGGCTTGATTTTGTGCATGTGGACATGTCCAGAAAGAAGTTAGTGAGTTCAAAGGGATGCCCAAAGGAGGTTAAAGGAAAGAATTCTTCCTGTGATGAGTTTATTTAGCTTGTGTTGGGATTTGACTTACTGAAACACAATTTCTGTTATGGCTCCCATGGCTGATGGTATTGTTGCTCAACAAATGGCAAGTAAATTTCTGTGCAATTCCAAGCACTGAGATGGGACCTGTCTCCCATGGGTAATGAGATGGATATCATCTCAGTTTTGACTCGCTTTTTTTTCCTCATTAAGACATCTAAATGAATTTACATGGGTCCTAGCTGTAGTGCACTTTATTTGTCCCTGTCTGGGTGAGTGAATTGCTGTTGTCAGGAGATGGTGGTACCACAAGACAAGCAGGTGGATAGGCTGCATTGGCTATATTGGTTTCATTGGCTTTCTTTGGTTATTTAAGTCAGACCTTCTAGATATTGTGTGGTTTGGGGGTTTTTTTGGTTGTGTTTTTTTCTTTCTTTTTTTTTCCCCAATTCTTTGATTAGGGCCACGAAGCAGCATCTTTGGTATCCCGTGTGCAGCAATCCATTTTCTCTGCTGTTTTCAGGGAGCCATCACTGTAATTGGTCAGTGCCCTACCAGAATCACTGCCTCCTCCTGCAGTGTCACCAGCTGAGCGTGTGCCAGAATGCTGGAGAACAAGACATCAAAGGTCTGCTTGCAGGTAAAGCCATGTTTCAGGCTTCTGGGAAATCCAGGATCCTGGTTCTTTTGCTTTAAATGCCTGCTTTTAACCCTTGATAGGCTTTCAGCTGAGGAAGATGGGTTGTGAAACACCTGCAGGGTGATTCTGTAGGTACAGTTCACTGGAATAACTGTTTCACTTTGTCCTAGGGACTCTGGCACTTGCACGAGTGCATGATGTGTCTTTGAATAGCTTTTGTGACACTTACTGAGTAACAGTTTCTCTCCATGTTGAAGACATCATTCATTCAAGCCATTTGCACGCCACACGCTGTCCTAGCGAAAATAAAGGCATAACAGATGTATTTATATTTTTTTTTCAGAGAAAGGAAAATGTCCTGGCATTGTTTTTCTCTCAGATTGCCAGGATTTTGTTCCAGAGTCAACAGACTGTTTCTTTAATCAGAGCAGCAATTGCTCATGGTGACTTTCCAGTGCCAGGGTATTCAATTTTAATAAAGTGACACAATAACAAAATGGAGCCTATTCATAACTGGGAAATCAATCTTCTAAAGTTTGTTTCAAGAGTTCAGTGTACCCAAGTTTAAAAAAAAGAATTTGTTCATGGTTCTTTTGGGTTGGCAAAGGTTTCTCTGCAATTTAGCAACCGGACTTGTGATAAGCAGATGGGATTTATGTCACTATAAATCTAACTCACTAGTTGTGAAGGAAATTATCCTGATGTACGAAGGTGTAAGTAGAAATTTCTGCTCCGCTTTGACAAGTGAAAATTATGAATCTAAGCACAAAGGCTTTGTTGATGATGTGTAACTTTGAAAGCATGAGTCTTCTTCTCAGGAACTGACATTTGTAAGGCTGCTCCTGTTGATAATATGCTTCTGCATTGTAGCTCTCTACTTCATTACTCCCCTTTTGTGAAATTAACTCCCTGGTTGGGCAAATACTAGAGGTCTGTGGCAGAAAAAACCAAACCAAAAAACCTCAAAGGGATTATGTGCAGTAAAGGCAGGGGGGTCTTGAGTTTTCGTGTTCTTGCTGAATTCAGGACTGATTTGTTCCACTTGTACTGTGTGTACTGCAGAATATGTGTTCTGGTTTGCATGTTGGGGGGTTGAGGTTAGATTTGAGCTTGAGAGTTTTTTATTCTTACAAAACTCATTTGTTTTGTCTTTTGGAAGAAATTGTCAGCGGCAAATGGGAAACAGCCGTGTTTCAGCACCAGAGCCATCCACAGAAAGCAGAGAGGATGCTGAATGCACGGAGTGACCGACACAGTGTGGAAAACACGTTTTCCTCAACTGCTCAGACTCACAAGATTCATTTGAGGCATTTGCTTGGGGTTGAGAAGGAAGATGTAACAAGTACACAACCAACTGCAAGCACTGCTACCACCACTGCCCCTGCCATAACAACAAACATTACAAATGCAGATTTCTCTACCACTTATGAAACAACTGCCAAAGCCTCAAACACCCCTGGAGGTTCTGATACCTCTACTAAAGCCATGTCATCCTCTGCCTTTTCTTCCCCTCATGCTAACATCTCTGCTCCCACTTCCAGCCATGTCACCCAGATGGTGACCACCAGCCAAAAATCAGGACATAGTAGCTCTGTCTCAGTATTGTCCCCCACTTCTGCTCCCCTCACTGTTACTTCTGAAGCAGGTACCCAAGCACAGCAGCCTGGGTCGGGTACCACCAGCACCAGTGCTCCTCACCCTGACAGCCCCACCTCTGCTGGAGCTGACCCGAAGACACTGACCACAACACTGACCACAACACTGACCACTCCCACCCCGCAGGATGCAGGAACATCTTCCACCACTTCCATGCGTGCCACGACACCCATCCCCACGGAGAGTTCTCACTCTCCAGTGCTGCCAGACCTAAAGCCAGAAGAAAATACAACCACAGCATCCTTGAGTGAATCAACTTCTCTTCTGGACTCTACAAGAGGTGCCACGGTGTTAACTACAGCCTCTACAGTAGCAACTACGACTGAATATGGGATAAAGTCAACATCTGATGTCTTTTCAACAACCGTGGCTCCAACAGATGCAGCAAAAACAACAGCTTTGGGCCCCACAGAATCTCAGGACACAGACAATGAGTATCTTCTCATTGCTGCCGAGCCCCTGACTCAGTACTTAGTGGATAAAAGTTCACTTCTTGCAGTGCTTTTAGTTGGTACGTTCTTTTTCATAACTGTTATAGTTATTTTCCTCACGCAGGCCTATGAGAGCTACAAGAAGAAAGATTACACCCAAGTGGATTACCTGATCAATGGAATGTATGTGGACTCAGAGATGTGAAGAGGTGGGGATAAATAGTGGGCAAGAGATGGAAAGGAGATTCAAAGTCTACCTGACTTGTTTTTCCTTTCTATCTGCCTATAACACAAACTGAAAGTGCTTCCAAATTTACTTCTAGTGCAATTGAGGAGAAATGCCATGTACTGTATTAAGAAAAAATAATAATTTTTTATTCAACTGTGCAACAGGTTGCTGTAAAACCATAAAAATAGGAATAATTTTTAACTTTTTCATAATGCACAGTAGCTTTGGCCATTTTATTTCGTTGCAAAACAAATCTAACAAGGTGTAAGTTGCCATCCTCTGAAAATGCTGTAGCGCTTTTCAGCTGTTTACAGTGCAGGTTGTGTTTCATTTGTTTCATGTGTGCTCCTCTGAAAACAGAGCAAAGGATGCTGTCACCTTTTGTGAAGTGCTCCCAAATAGCCAGATGAGAAGTGTGGAGTACTGTTGCAACAGGGGACTTCTAATCCAGTGTGTGTCATATTTCAGTATGCTTCTTGCTTATGAAGAGGTCTGTTTACAAGGTATTGTAAACTCTGTTTACTGCTAACCCAAGGTATCTTTTCACCACGGAGTGGATTACTGTGCCTCTGCACTTAAATGATCTTATTTTTATATTCAGTTAATAAACGGGGCCCTGGAAGGGCAGATCTTCTTGTGTTTCTCGTTTCATTCCTGTCCCTGCCAGTTCAGAAGCAAGCAAATGGGCTTTTGGGGCTTAAGTAAATTAGCTCCACTTCAGTATTCCAAGTGTGGGGGCTTTGAAGGCCTCGCTGAAAGCATGGACACGTCACAGAAGATACTGATCATCTTCCAGAGTACTGCTTCTATAATTTAAGACCATTATGCTGCCAGTCTCCCAGGTATGCAGACCCACTTACTGCTTATTATCTTTCATGCTTAGAGCATCAGCCTCTGTTTTGGTTTTTCTTTTGCGTTTAGGACCAGTACAGAGTTGTTAGTATTTTGGAAACTTAAATGCACATGCAGTTGCAACTTGCCTCCCAAGATCTGCAGCTGAGAGAATGAGTAGAAAACACTTGATTTTTAGGCAAGTATTCTTCAGTGATTAATGCATCTTGTTTGGATGGCACATGCATACAAATAGCAAAGTGCTGGATTGAGGTGTGTTGGGGTTTTTTAACCATATTGATAGCTTGTCTCTCACTTTGAATTGGTTGGCTCTTCTTTAATCCAGCTTGCACGTAATATTGAGTGAGAGTGATAATAAGCAAACCTCAGAATTTAAGCTGCTGAGTTTTGGTTTGATTATTTATCCAAATTCTTGGGCTGTTTAGAATTTGGAGGGAGCCTTTACCCTGGAAGAGGCTGCTTTGTGGACGACTTCACCATTAGCTGAGAGTGCTGTGCAAACAGCTGCAGAGAGCACAAGCAGCAGCACAGCCAAGGGGTTGTTTGAACAAAATAGGCTGGAGAGATTTTCCTGAATCTTGCCCAACACAAATTTTGAGGGCAAAACTTCAGCAAGTAGAGTGTGTTGAGGAAAGAGATTGCTTTGGATGTTAGAGAACTTGGTCTTCAGTGTCAGGGTGCATTTAGCAGTAGTTTTGCATGGACCTCATCTGCGTGCCAGCAGGCAACAGGTTAGAGCATCTCCCAGGGTAAAGGGATAGTGTGGTTTGGGGAGTCTAACTCCTTGGAAAGTTTGAAGTACAAGCCACAAAATTTACACCATGTTTTCTGGGGGGAGGAATTTTTGAGGGTCTCAGTTTTACTGTATTTTAAGATTACTATTAACTGGTTTGCCTGCCCTGAGCAGAAGGGAACTGAATCCTGATTTCTCCATCTTCCAGGAGCCACCTGTGTAGAGCGTCTGTGCAAACAAGGTGGTGGGAACATCCCCAGCACAGCTGGGGACTTGCACCCTGTTAAGATGCTTGGGACTGTGTTGAGATGTTAGCAGATGTCTGGCAGATGCTGCTCTACATCCACAAAGTCCAGAGATTTATCTTTACATAGGGATCTCAGGTTTCACCTTAATTGCAGGTGAGTCACTAACCACAGCCCTAAGCATGTGGTCTTGAGCTCTGCTTCAGATACTGAGATAAGAGCTGTCTGCTGGCTCCCTGCCATCTCCCAAGTAGGGAGATGAGCTTTACCTCAGACTCAGCTCACTTCTTTTCCTCCTCGTTTAGGCAGCTTGGATAAATGTGTTTTGATAGGATGAATGCAGGCAATAGTGCTCTTTTAACTTATCCCTGGCTATGTAGTGAATTCCTGCCTTTAGGAAGTGCCTTCTGACATAAAGGGTCGGTGTTGCAGCTGTTCTGCTGGTTCTCTGCAGCATTTTTTTTTCTAAGTTGCCTGAACCATTTCCAAAAACACAAACTCTGACCATTAGACCTGTAATTGCATATCCTGGAAATGGGGAAATTTCTGATTAACTTTGCACTCACAGTGGCCTTTTATCTTTTGGTCTCTGTGGATCTGTTCGTAGAGCTGAAGTTGGACACCAGATTCTGTGGAGTGGAAATTTGTGAAATTGCGTTGGTCTTTATTTTCCTCTTTGAAAAGGTCTTAGACTCTTGTACTGATTTCTTGGAGAGACTAGGAAGGGAAGGGAGAGGAAAGTGACATTAATTAAAAGAAACTCTTGAGTTTTCTAAAAACTTAAAGACTGGTATATTAAAAACAAATAAAACCCTTCAGGGATAATTTACATGGGTATGATATAATTACAGGTGTTGGAATTGGGTTACAACTCTATTTCCAAGAGTCTTGGGGAGTTTCTCATGGACATAGTGAGAATATTACAACTACATCATGGCTAAATGAAACCACCACTATAAAAATCTTTGTGGCTTTTTAGCAGGTCCCTACAGGAAGGTGAGTACTCATCAGAATCTCGATGCAGTTCCCACAGCCCTGGTATGTTTACATCCAGGTCTCCTCATCAGATACTGGCACAGCCTGTCTTTTTTGTTCTTATTTGAGTTACTGCACTTTCAGCTGTGAATTACTTTCTCAACAGAAACTGAGCCTTTTAGTGTAAGGCTGAGCACCAGAATGAGTCTTACCTCTGCATTTCTATGCAAGGTGGAGAGCTTTGTTTGCCACGGAATCATAGAATGGATTGGGTTAGAAGGAACCTTTAAAGGTTACCTACTTTTAACCCCCCTGCCATGGCAGGGACGTCTTCAACTAGACCAGGTTGCTCAGAGCCCTGTCTAACCTGACCATGAAGGTTTCCAGGGATGGGGCAACCACTGCCTTTCTGAGCAACCTGCTCAAATGTTTTACCACCCTCATAATGAAAAATTCTTTTTTATATCTAGTCTGGATCTGCCATTTTTAGTTTAAAATCATTACCACTTGTCCTATCTCAATGGTGCTCAAATTGCAGTGCCAGCTGAAGTAGGTTTTTCTTTGCACCCCAATGGTCTCATAATAGTTCAGTTTAGGCATTTAGAAACAAACAAACAAAAAACCGCAAAACAAAAAAACTCTGAAAGTGTAGGTGTGTTTTCTGGCTTGTACACTGAGACCCAGTTGTAAAGATTTGGCAACTTTGATGTTTTGTATCTAGCTGCTTGTAAGCCTTGAAGAAGGAGAGCAGTGGGACCGTGGAAGGTGGGTTGCATGTGCAGTTTTCTAAAGGGCTCTTCTGTAGCGGTGACTTGATCTGCAAGTCTAAAGCAGTTAGGATTTCTTCCCTTCTGGTTCTTTGAGCTGGAGGTCACCAGCAGCAAACATCCACTTGGTTGTTTCTACCCCCAACCTTGTTGTTTCTCTCTGGGCTAAAATCATCCTCCTGGAATGGCTTCCCTTGTTTTGCTTTTGAGGCCACAAATGGTGGCACATCCACTGCATTTCATGGTGTAGTGTTGAAATAGTTAATAGTATGTTAAGGCAGAAAACACAGCACCTTTGGAAGTTTGCTTGCAGAATTCACAATATAACAATTGATAGGGTCCTACCAAGTTATCTAGAAGACATTTGCCAAGGAAGTGCCAAGAACAACATTCTGCTGTTGTGAAGCATATCTGATGCGTATTGGGATTCAACCTGTCATGTGGCCTAAAACAGGAACATCCTGGAATTAAATTTAGATTAGATTAATTCTAAATGCCACCTCCCTTTTGTTTAATTACCTGTATTAGAAGGACATTGCTCTAGACAGAAGAGAAGAAAGGAAATAATGGAGTACTAAAACATTTAAAGGAATAGTAGGAATTAAGAACTTTTCAATTGCAAGTATGGGTTTGCAATATGCCATGTGGTGTCCAGAGAATTAAAGAGCACATGCAGAACTCTTAAGCAGGACCTTTAAAGCAGCTAATGTGTGTAGCTGGAAAATGCTCAGGAAGGTCTGGAAATTGAGGTATCGTGGAGTTGGTTTCTCTGGATTTGTCTGGTGGCTGCTCATTTTTGGCATCAAAAAAGGAAACCTGAGCCCTTAGCTGCTGCAGCATTTCTGAGGGCTTTTTCCATTGTGGGTTCTCTGGTATGCAGTAAAGGCAAGTGTCCTTATTTCAGCCGGGGGAGAGTTAATTTTCCTTTTAGTAACTGGTACAGTGCCGTGATTTGGGTTTAGTATGACAAAAACGTTGATAATACTGTGATATTTTAATTGTTGCAAGCCAGTGGCTGCTTGGTACTTAGTTGCCAGCTGGGGTTAAGCTGCGACAGCAAATTCAGATTGCAACATCTCCCCATCAGCTGCCTCCTTTCCATGGCCTCTAAGTCTCATGAAACTTAATTTCCTTTGTTGTGCTTGGCTGAAGTTGGCCCGTGGGTTCAAAAGCACGAAGTATGGGCTCGTAAGACTGCTTTTCTAGAAGAAACCAGGCTGAAGAACAGCAGAGCCTAGAGCTGTATTGATTCCTGTCTGCTGGAAGGACTAGGTAGTTCAGTGTTAGGGATTGCTTTGACTTTTTGGGCTTGCTGGATAGCTGGTTATTGTGGGGAAAGCTGGTCTTTGCTCTGCAGCGTTTGGGGTCGATGTCCTTGTAGTTTCACGTCCTTGGATCTTGTCTTTCTGTGCTGCTGCTGGGCTGGGTGATGTATTTAGAGCAGCCCTGCCTTGGCTGAGAAATGCCAGCAGGTTGTGCTGCGGGGCTCCACAAGAGCTTGCCTGTTCAGCCTCCCTCCGGCAGGGAAACCCCAAAGGATCTGGGAAAAAGTCTCCGCCTGATCTGGGGCTTCCTGGTTAGCCCTGGGTGATGTTCAACTTGTGTTTTGGCTGGAGTTATGTTTGCATTACGATGTTTGAAGGAGAGGTCCTTTGCAAGCACGCAGAACTTGCCCAACATCCTGCTGGTCCAAATAGAAAGGGCTAAAGCTGTTTGGACTGGATTGTACAATCTGTTTGAAAAAGCAAACAAATAACTCGTCTTCACAAAAAGTGGCTAAATTATTTTAACTCTTTCAAGCCGGAACAGGTCAAACCAATTACACTGTTTTTGAGGGTCATGGACTTAATCAACTTGTTCCTGTTCTTTACTGCATGCAGATGATGTAGCCAAAGGTTGTGAGTGTGAATACTGTTACATCTTTCACATAACTCTTATAACATTGAGGAATGGAAAAGAAAGGAGGAGGGATTTATTCAGCTGGAAAAAGCTCACATTTAGAAGTGACTACCATGGCTAATTGAAACAAAAACAACCAATCAAGATTTAACAACATTCTAAAGTTTAAATTAATCTCTGCTCTCAAGTCTTGATATTACAGCCACTGCTGCAGATTAAAAAGTGGGAATTTTCAAAAGTATCTGTGTTGTGATTTCTCAGAAGTGCTGCACCCACCATAGGCATTTTCCTGAGCAACTTTTCTCATCCTTGGTCACTGCAGTGAAGCTGAAGTCAGCAGTTGACCAATGACCAACGTGGGCTGTAGCACGGGGCAGAAGTTCCCCTGCTCTTGGGAAACTGAAATCTTTTACTGCAGTGAAGGAGTGGGGACGTGCGCAGTGGCTGCCAGCTGGTCCTGCACCCTTGTGGCATCAGGCAGTGACAAGAATATCCTTAGTCTGGTGTGGTACCTTGTGTGCTCTAGGTGATGCCAGGGAGCAGATGAGCCTGTAAAATACAAGAAAAGAGAGTTTGCTCAGGCAGGAAGCTTTGCTGGTATCAGTGCTCAGGGCAGGACTGTTAGGGAGCAGCTGAAATCCTTGCTGATGGCTTTTATCAGAACTAGGTGAAGCCTGTTACGTGAGTAGGTGTTCAAGGGACAGAGGGTAAATGGAAGTGACTTCTGGATGAACGTGCTGTGTACTTCTGACCAACTCAGCTATGGGCACTTGTTGCTGGTAGAAGACAGCTCTAAACTGATTCCTCCCCCATGTGTGCTACAGCCAGTGCCTACAAGTTCCAGGCAAAAAGCTGTCTGATCTGCAGGAAAAAAGCCAGCTGTCCTATCTCATTCTCCTGATTGCTGGGTCAAAATGTACTGCAGAGATGTTGTAAGAGCTCAAGGCAAGTTGTTTTCAGCTTTTTTTCTGATTTATTGATTTTTTTACATATGCCTACATGTCTTCAGTATTTAGACTGAAGCAGTATTGGGCTGAAGATCTTAAGAAAACCATGAGCTTCCCTGCTAATGGCACCCTGGAGTGGGTCAATTTTCAATGGAGCTTTCCTCAGCTGCAGTTTAAGTCCCCAGCATCCCGCAGAGGGTCAGGCAGGTTCCTGGGGTCCAGAACTGCCTTGGGAATTTTTGTGGAAAGTTTTATACTTTTCATCCTACTTCAGTCTGCAAGGAGAAGTAGAGAGACTCTTCTGCAGGAAAGAGCAATCTCATGCCCCAGCAGTTTGTGACATGCAGTGAGCATCCCATTTGGAAGGAAACGGTGAGCCTCATGAACACGGCCTCCGTGCCTCTCCCGAATCACATGCAGTCCTGGGGCCTGTTTATAGCCAAACATAAAACTTTTTCAAAAGATGATCTCACCCGTTGAAAATCACATCCATGTGAACCAAAGCAGGAAGGGGAGCAGTGGCTGAAAGGGATGGAGGGCTCCACGTGGGCAGCAGATGCACATGGCTTGCAGTAGGACAGCCCATGTGGTTTTTTCCGGCTGTGAGCCTTGGTTCTGCCATCAGTGTGTGCGAGGCTTGGTAGAGTGCACTTTTTGTTGAGTGTTTGCAGTTTTGTTAGACAGCGGGAAATGCTGGAAAATGTTAGTGAGAGCTGTCAAACCCTGTAATGATCTCCCAAGGGAAGGAGTAGCATCCCTACAGTGGTACAAATCCTTGCAGGCTTAATGTAGCACAGGAAAAATCCTGGCAATGAAAGGATGACCTGAGAACTCTTCTGTGGAGAAGTAACGAATGATAGGAGCTGGAGAGAGCTGTGTGCATACTAAAGGTAAAGGAAGATCAGGCATTTCCATGAAGAACAGTCCTTCCATAACTGGACTGGGCTATCAGTCTTCATGCTTCAAGCCAGAACAGAAACATTCTTTGAGGTACGTGATGATTGTGCTCAAGTCAATTGTCTCCCCATTGAGTTGCTGGCTGAAAACACTGGGCTGAGCAGATCCTTGTGGTGGAGTCACAGAGCCAATTTTTGGCCACAAGACTGGGTAAAGGTTTGCTACTTTACCATGTCCTTTTCTTGACTCAGCTTTAAAGCTATTCTGATGCCTGTCACTAAGGAGAGAGCACTGCAGCAGTGAGGTGAGGTTGCCTCATGTCCCCACTATGGTGTGTGGATGCCCACTGCGGCTGCGCCTTCCCACCCTCAATGTGTGTGTTCATGTAGGCATGTCTTGGTCTAGGAATTGTCCCACAACAGCTTTGAAGTATATATACTTCACCTACTGCCAACACAGATGTCATGGCTCTTTTCAAAGGAAAATGCAAGATCTCTCCTGCTTTAAAAAAAAAAAAAAATCATGTCTGAGATGTCTCCTACACATCTTTGAATCTGGCTCCAGCCCTGAACTGTGAGGTTTAATATTTCTTCATGTCTTGCCATTTCCTGCCGAAAATGACCAGCAAGGTGCCACAGGGAGCCTAATTCTTATTCTGAAATTTATTACTCTACAAATCCCCCTTTAGCACTGCGAATTAAGTATAAGCTCCACTTATCAAATGACCATGTACCTTTTTGCAGGACTGCCATGTGGTATCTGTTTGTTCTCTCTCCATGGGTTTCCTGGTCATTCCAGTGGGTTGAGGAGGTCATAATGTAGTTGAGACTAATAATAAACCTACACTAAAAGCAGCTGCATTGTGGAGGAACTTTAAACCCCGAAGCAAAGCAGGCAGGGACAGTTTTAACCACAATGTGCTCTTTAATTGAAACCTGGGCTGGAGCTGACCTGCCTGCCTTGTGATATTGTGTGAGCTGGGTGGGGATGCAGCCTGTGTTGTTAACCTACTGCTGTAATATTTACACAGATAATTTTAGCCTCTGACATTGAGAAAATGGTTTTCTGTACAACCTTTTGGCTTGGGCCACCTATGTACTCCGGAAGAGAGGAGATTGCATAAGTGCTGATGTGGGTCCTTCTGCAAATTTCCCATGCTCCTGACAGGCAAACAGTCACTGGGTGGGAGGCAGGAGTACCTCTGGGGAAAGTGCATTTTAAATGCCTTGTCTTTTGCTTATCCCCTAGCTACAACAGCCTTGTTGAAGCCTTTTTTCCAGTGCAGACCCCTCTTGTTGGGTGCTTATGTAAGCTTCACAATAGACCCTTATCTTCAGCAGCTGGCTTTGGATTGCAGTGCTGAAGCAAGGGTGCAGGACAGACAGAGCAACCTGTGCTGCAAGTTGAGGTGGGGCTAAGGTGCCAAGGTCACTGGAAGGCTGAGACAGCCTCTTTTTTTCTTTTTTTTTTGACTCCAAGGTTTCCAATGTGCCTGGCCAATACATTTTAGCTACAGCTGTCACTTACTGGGAAGTGCTGCAGCATCACCTCTTTGAGCCAGCAGAACTGAGAGAGAAAGGGGTGTCTTCAGAGAAAGACCCTGCTAGTAAGGTCTCTGGGCTGATTTGCTGAAACAGCTCAGGCAAATGAAGATTTTGGGTGCTGATTTCATTGGGACCTCCTGAGGTGCCTCCTTATTGATTGGATCTGGAGCAGAAGCTAAAGCAGAAGGTTTCTGGAGCACAGCTGCTGCTCAGCCCCCAGCAGGGGTGAGCAGTGGCGGCCCTACCCAAGCACAGCTGTTTTGTGTTACTGGGGCCTGACAACAACTTCCTCTTCCCTGTGTGTGTGTCTGTGTGCTGGTGGCCTGGCACTTGTGGGGCCAGAGCTACTGGCTGTCCTTGGCACTGCTCTCTGGGTGATCTGTGTGTGCAGGCAGCAGAAGGGAGGTCACTGGTACTCTAGCTTTGGTGTCAGGGCAGGCTTCCTCCTGCTGGGAGAAGAGAAGGGTCTGGGAGAACTGAAAATGAGCTGAGGGGTGGCTGTTCTTGCTCTGTGGCTCTCATAGCTTTAATCACCAGAGTCAGGGAGGGCAGAAAAGGGGAGTGTTCAGCAAGCTATGTAGAACAAGCCAGTGTAGAAGTAGGGAGCAGAAGGAAGAGGAGGCAGGTGCTTGAAGTTTTGTATCAAGCACCCCATCTGTTGAATTTTGGCTGCCTGCTCAGGAAGAGCAGTCCTTGCATGGACAGGCTGATGGAGAGCACCAGGTTCCCTTGCTTGTGAGACTGGCTGGAGATGTGGGCCTGGACAGCTGGCAAAGGAGCAGCTGTGGGATGGGTGAGAGCGTGGAGGGGCACGTGGCTGTACCTTGTTCCTCCCAGATACAGGGATCTGAAAATGGGTGACAAGTGAATTCAAATGACACAAGCCAGCCTTGCTGCTCATGCTCTGAAACACCTCGCTGCTGGGGTCTGTCCTCCATCCTTCTGTGGCTGTCACACAAAGGCCAGAGGTATTTTAGATGTGGGGACAAAGGAGTAAGAGATTCTTCCTTAATGTTGCACTTCCCAGATTAGCTGGCACAGAAGTGTGCTCAAAAGCATTTACCCTTCAAGCACATAAAAAGAAGTAAAGCTGACCAGCCCCTCCTATACAAAATGGGGTTTATTATCTGATGTTTAATTATTTAAAGTATTTTAGCCATGCTCCCCATTGCATTAGGCTGGAAGCATACATATATTGAGATGCTGCCATGGCTTAAAGAGCTCATGACCTGTACAGCCTAGAGAGCTTTGGGGTACAAAAGAGAGTGAATGCAGAGAAGTGGCAACTAGCTTAGGGAGGCAGAGGAGGAGAGTGGTGAAGTCAAGAGAAGTGGCTGGGCCTCTCGTTTCCAGTTTCCTGCTTCCCACCCCACCCCTGACAATACAGCTTCCCCTGTTTTAAGACAAGAAGGATATGTGGTAAGGGGGGAAGGAAACAGAAGCTGTCCTGCTCTGGAGGTAGTGTCAGTTCTGCACTGCAGCTTTCCACAAGGCACTGGCTCCCTGTCGGAGATGTCAACTCCAAACAAAGCTGTTGAGGCTGTTTCCTCAGTGTGCTGTGCCACAGCAGTTCACGTTGGCTGTAAAGCTGAACAGACCACTCAGGGTGGCTTGGAAGAGAAACCAGCTCCCTGCCAGGAAACACACCTTTATTTATCGCCAGGGCCAGGAGAAAATGCATACAGAGCTGCAGTGGTTTTGCATGTAAGCAACACTGGGTATTTCACGTTGCGGGAGAGAAAACATGGTACCAAGGCTCAGTATGCCTTGAAAGGACAAGAGATGGTCTGCTGAGTACAAGTGATGCCTTATGTTTCAGCTTTTATGTTTTTCAAATTCTGTACTCCTAGTATGTAACTCTAAGGTGTCTTCTGGCCTGTTAGCTGCTGCTCTCTCATGCTAAGATAGACATAAAGCCTCTCCAGGCTGCTCTCCAAGGACACCCAGCCTGTCCTAGGCCCAAAATGTGTAAATCAGCATCTTGAGAAGGGGGGCAAGCTGAGGGGAAATTACATCATTAGCTAAAGTTTAATTGGCGAATTTAAGCTGATATGCTAATGGACCAAACCTATAAAAGTGTGAAGAACTCGTGACTCAGGGTCCATCTTGGGTGTAGCCTTTGGCCTGCCCAGGGTGTGCCTCTGAAGGCCTCTCAAATAAACATCCACCTTTATTCCCTTATTCCTGTCTAGTGTCTGTTTCTAGGTTGGCCTCTTTAGGCATCACAAGGACCTAAAATCCATGGTTTTTCATAAAGACCTGTTTCTAATCTTGTCTGGAGCTGGGGCAGCCATGGCAAAACCAGGGCACTTTCCATTGTCCGATATCCCCTCTCCTTCTGCTGGCTGGGTAAGAGTCTTGTGTTGAACCTGTGGCTTCATGCTGCTGTTCTGTCAGCCACAGGCCCTGTTAGAGGTGTCACCTCATCAGGTGTTTGTTCCCAGGCGTTGCTGCCTCAGCTGCAGTGCACCGATTCAGCTGTTTCTGCTGCTCTGCTCTGCACTGAATTAACAGCAGGGTTTGTTGGGGCTAGGTGTTGATTGCTCTTCTACTTTTTCAAACAAAAATCAGAAACAGGTTTTTTCCCAGCATCATCTTCCCCTCTTCAGGAGTTGGGTGCAATATTTCCTTCAAATCACCTTCCTCTGACCTCAAGAAAAGGCTCTGAAAAATGAGACTTTTCTAGCATTCAAGGGCCATGACCTCTATCACCATTGCTGCTATCGAGTGGTTATTGCCTAAGAAACTCATCTCTGCATCTGTTCCTGGATTTTAAGTAGCAGATTCTGGGTATGTTAGCTCAATAGGCATTGATGTGATTCAGCTAATTTGAGATGTATTTTTACTGGAAAATGAACAAGTGCATGTCTGAGCCAACTTTAAGGTTCCCTTTTCTTGGTGAAGTGAGTGATTGCTCAAGACAAGGTGACAGAATATTTATTTTAACTTTTAAATCATGGCAACAGTTGTATTTTCCCCTGCCTACTCACTGTCTTAAAACTAAAAAACAGCTGAACCAAACTTTCCAAAAAGTTTTCTGGCAGAAACCAGAAGGGCAAAATTCCACCTAAAAAGGTTGAAGTTACTTACAGCTGAAGATAGCCACTTGGGGATAGAAGTGAGAGCTGTCCATATGTGTTTCTCTTCTAATATTAACAGTAATAAGAGTCCTAGATGTCCAAGGAGTGTTTTATAGGTACTTCAGGTACCTAAGAAGAGGCCAAAAATCTGTCATGTTGACAGGCCTTAACAGTATATGACAGCATTGCACAACAGCTCTTTGGAAGTGGAGAAAACTGGTTTCTGGTGAAAATTGAATTAAGTAAGGGGAACTGTAATTACTGCAGCTGGAATATGGCCTGGCTAGTGAGATTTTTAAAACTTTGCTTGCTGTGAGCTCTGTCAAAAGTGGTCTATTCTCTACTTTGCATCTCGCACAGAAAAGAAACCTCTGAGAGCAAAGATTAGCTGGCACTGTGCAAAGGTACAGAGTTCAACCTGGGAAGGGAATCATCAAGTAAAATTCAAATGCCACCTTTGGCAGCACAAGATATTTTATTGGCAGCTGTTTATTCAAGTGTTGACTCAGCCTAGCTTTTGAGATCTAACAAGATTGAGAGCCCTAAGGGCTTATGGCCATGGGCATTAATAAAGCAATCTAATTAAGAGATAATTAAGTCACATTTATTAAATTCCTAATTAAGCAGCCAACCGTAAATTTGTTAAGTAAGGAATGCTCAGTTGGGATTATTCACTTTCCACATCCTAGCAAAAGGTTGGGGGGGGGGAAGAACTCCAAAAAAATCCTCCCCCTTCTAAAATATGATTTATATTTTAGGTGTGGTGCTTGTGGAGGAAGCAAAGACTAAACATCTCTGCCCTGCTGAAGAGGAGGGAGAGCATTTCCAAAAAGTTTCCCTCCTCCTAGCAGTGATTGCACAGTGGGAATGGATGTATCTGCATGTGTGCTGCTCCTCGGGAAGAAGAGAAATGCAAACCTGAAGATGGGAAGGGATCTCTCTTTGCCTTCTTTGGTGTTGCATTAAACTCAGCTCTACTGTGAACTCGTGGCCTCAAGTCTTAACTAAGACCACAACCAGACACGAACTTCTCTAGGATATAGTATCTGACCAGAAAAAAACACGATGTGGAGAAATAAGAGGTTTTGCTACTCCTGTTTCACAGATGAGGAAAAACAGGATGTAAGAAGAACTGATGACGTACCTAAGATGACTTAGGGAGACCATAATTGAACACTCAACTGAAGGCCTCTGAGCAGCCTCCCTTAAACAGCACGTGCTGTGAAGCCTGGCTTGTCCTCTATCTGTGACAGTTCTCTGCTCTCACTTTCCACTAGCTTCAGCTCTTCTTTGCAGGAATCCCAAACGGGCCAGTTTTTCTCTGCTTAAATTCAACAACAACAACAAAAGCCTGCTAAATTGATATTTACGGACTTGGGAACACGGGAATCCAGAAGAAAACTGTGCCAGTATCATCTCAGGGTTTTTGTTTGCTGATGTAGAGAGGAGGATGACGGGAGAGGGCTGCAGCAGTGCCCATGAACCTTGCACAGAGCTGGCGAGGGCGCGGCGATACCGCTGGGTTTGGCCACACCTTGGGGAGTGGATGGGAGGCAGCAGCGTTTGCCCTGGGGCTCTGGGGCAGACTTCTAGGTGGAGCCTCATAACCTTCCTTTCCTGCTCCTCCTAGCTACTGACAGCAGTCTTGGGAGCTGTTCTGGGTTACTAATTCGCCTCCCAAACTGCGCTGCTTTCCTGAAGACTCTTTTGGACCCTATCACTAAGATAAATATCTTGCCGCAGGGTTTAGCTTCCCTCTCTCTGGTTTATATTTGAAGGGGTGGACACACTCATAGCTATAGACAGCTGGCGTGTTTAGACTGTTCATAGGCATCTCTGAGATTTAGTTTCTCTTGCTTGTCTGTCTGGTTCAAGCTCCTCAGTTTTCCAGAAGAAGATGACAAAAATGCTGATGGAGTTACAGGAATGGTTAATAGTCTAGGGCACTGGCAGATGTCCAAGTTTACCAACTGCTAAACTGTGGCTCAGGGCAGTAAATTCCAGTTCCAAGCTATTTAAACACCTGGCCTGTCTGGGAGTTGTTTCTTTCAGCAGTCAGAGTCAGGAATATGAGATTTCCAGATCAAATGAGGATTATTTTCCTTTCTTGCAGAAACCATGGCTGGAGATCATATCCCAGGCTAGCATAGATCAAAATAGTGACTGAAGGATAGAAGTGTTAGGCATGTATGCATACAGCAATAACCAGTTTATGAATAGTTTGCACTACTGTTTTGTCCCTTCTGCCTTCCTCAGTGCCTCTGTCTTTGCCTCCTACTGTGCTGTGGATTCCTTAGTCTATAACAGGACCTATAGCTTTAATGATATTTTCAGGCAGAGCTGAGTCTGGTTCTCGCTGTCCAGAGTCCAATAAACTAGAGTCATCAAGTTTCAGGCTTTCTTTGGCTTGCCTAATTTTGAGAGGCCCCTTGCTTCTCACAGGCTGGGGTTTAGGGACAGCAGTAACCTCAAGGTGCTCCAAGGCTCTCAAACCCTCAACAGCCCACAGCAGAGAGCCAGTGCTGTGGATGGGTTTGTGCAAAGCAGGCTGAGCTCACCAACGCAGATATTTAGACCAAGTTTCCAGTTAGTTCTATAACTTTCAGTATTTTTTCCCTTCACCATTATAGAGCATATCAGTCAAAGGGAGCTTTTTTTTTCCTTGCCCAGCTTGGGCAGTCCCAAAGAAGTTGTAGGTTACAAGGTGAGTTGTGAAGGTGATGGTTGGACTCAGTGATTTTAAAGGTCTTTTCCAAACTGAACAATTCCATTATTCTATGGTTAAATCCCGATGATGGAACAGAAGCTCTATGGTGTGGACACAGTTTATGCTGCTTCCTCAGTTGCATCTCGTCCAGCTCTGGATTCACCTTCAGACCTTCTCTAAGGAAAGCAGGTCTGGCCAGATGAGCTGGGTGAGGGGCAGAACATGGAATTAGGGACTGAGACTACAAGGTGGATGAATGTAGACAAGGAGGATGTTTTCTCTTGTCCTGTCCCTTTCCCCTTTCAAGTAGCAGGACCATCACTCAGAGCAGTATTTTCTCGAGTGTACTTGTATCCAGGACCCATCATTGCCCCCAGTACCGATTTGCATTTCAGCCAGGCAGGAAAGCAGCTAAGCTAGAGGTGAGATTTCAGAGCTGACAGTTACACAGAATTAGAAGTTTTTATGAGGATATGAAGTGCCTGCAAAATGATCTGTCAGTCTTGCCTCCTCTGTTGAGCTAGGTCCATGGTTTTGTAGGAAGGGATGGTCTTGGGCAGCAGGTGGGGCTGTCTTTGAAACACCAGGAATGCTATCCAACACTGAAGCCTTCTTTCATATGGACTTGAATTTGCTGATGTGAATTTGCACTTGCAGAAGCTGAGGGTTGCTTGTCACTTTTGTAGATTTATATTCACAAACACACAATGAATACATTCCCCCATTCCCCCCCCACTTTTTTTTTTTTCCCTTTCTCCATATGAATTCTGGTTTCTAATGATACGCTTTCTGATTATTAAGACTCCTTTTCTCTACACCCTTCCTCATGCCTCTTTCGTAGCCTAAGCCAAAAATATTTGTCTACCACAAGTGATCAATGCCAGATTTGTTGTGTGGGCAGGACTAACAGTGAGGGATAACAAAATAGAGGCAAATTGATGCTTCACTAAAAATAGACCTGCTGCAGAAGGTAGAAACTGTTTCCTCATGTTGAAGCTAAAGGATAATTAATAGAGCAATTGGGATGACTTTGGGAAATGATTCTTGGTGAACCACATCCTTCCTGTACTCAGTAAGGAGGCAGGGGATGATACAGATTTGAAGCAAGCACAGCAGTGGTGAGAGGGTTGGTGTTTGCAGCCATTAATAACTAAAGCTGCCTGTCGTTTGGCTTTGTTATAAGTGGCTAGAGCACTACTGCCCAGGGTGATGCTGGTAATTTTTGACGACTTCCTTTCTGGATGAGCAGGAATCTGTGTGGATCTTAGTCTCAAGTGGAGATGGCAGATTGTGCAGAGAGAGGGACCTTGACAAGGTTTCTTGCTTGCTTGCTTGTCTGTTTTACATTCAGTGTTTTACGTCCTGGGTCAAGCCCTGAGACTTAATCCAGCCTATTTAATTGCACATAATTTAATCTGTTGTCCTGTAAATCATGTTCTCTCCTGTAAACTGACCAAAATGATGTTTTCATCCTTTTAATACAAGAGATTATAGCAGCCAATTCCCAAGGCAGCACCTGCTGTTTAATTATAGCTAATAGATTATTACCTACAAGCACCACTGTTGCCAACACAGGGAAGAAACCTGTGCCAGAAATGAGGAGTTTCTGATGTTGGGAAACTGGAGGTGGCTGGAGGACAGGGAGAATGTCCAGCTGACTTTGAAGGCAATTTGCAGTGAGAGCAAGGGAGAAAGGATGATATAAAAAGTTCAGGTATAAAGTTAAAAATGTGCACTCCTTTGCTTGTCAGGTTACTGCATCAGGATATGGCATCTGGGGCCCCCAACATAGGACAGACGTGTTGGAGTGGGTCCAGAAGAGGGCCACAAAAATGACCACAGGGATGGAGCACCACTCCTGTGAGGGAAGGCTGAGAGAGTTGGGGTTGTTCAGCCTGGAGAAGAGAAGGCTCCAGGGAGACCTTATTGTGGCCTTTCAACATTAAAAGGGGGCTTATAAGAGAGATAGGTACAGACTGTTTAGTAGGGCATGTTGCAATAGGACAAAGAGTAGTGGTTTTAAACTAAAGGAGGGTAGGTTTGGATTAGATATTAGGAAAAAAATTCTTTACTTTAAAGGTGGTGAGAGACTGGAGGAGGTTGCTCAGAGCAGCCCCATCCCAGGCAGTGTTCAAGGCCAGGTTGGATGTGGTTTTGAGCAACCTGGTGTAGCGGAAAGTGTCCCTGCACATGACAGAGGTGTTCAAACAAGATGATTTTTAAGGCCCTTTCCCACCCAAACCACTCTGTGATTTTAGTATGTGACAACTGTGTTTATTGTATCTTTGTCCAGCGATGCCCACTGATGATGAATTAGGCAGAGAACCTGTAACAAGGGTAGTAATTGAGTGTCTATAAACTCAGTGAAGCTCCTGGGTGGGCAGAAGAGAGGAGCACAGGTTTGTGCCCTAACCAGGGAGGAGACTGGCAGGACTCAGCTGTCACACTGTCCCCAGGATCTGTTTTGTCAAACAAACATGATGTGGGCTGGCCAGCCTGCTACATGTGCTAGACAGATGATCAGCCTACACACAACTCTCAACTAGCAGCAAAGCAATATTTTTTTTTGCCTGGTGGGCATGAAACAGGGAAGGTGAAGGATTTTTAACTGTGCAAGTCTCACAATGAACACTGGACATACATTGCTGGAAAGAGCATTGTATCAATTCTGCTTTTATCAGAGCAGCTTATCATAATCAGTGCAGATTTCCCTCCACTCCTCCTGGTGAGTCTTTATCAAATGGGATATAGTAAGTCTTTTGAACATTTTCATAGGGCTTTAGAAGTGCCAGTATGATAAAATGTATCATTTTCTAAGGGCAACTCTGACTCCTCTTGTGCATTGCCTCATCTATACTTTGCATTCTTTAGTCTTAGTCTTTACTAATTTCGTTCTTGACATCTTGAATCCATGGGAGTCCTAGACATGTAGGCTGGAAAAGACTTGATGAATCATGCACTTCTTCCTACGAACATAGGTAAGATCAACACACCTAGACCACCCTGTAGACCTTATGAAGACATCTTGACAATGATTTGTCTACACCTGTTCTTGAAGATCGTACAGGAAGAGGATTCTACTACAGGATCTGTTTCTACTATAATGCTTAACTTACTTTATAATTAAGAAATTTTATTGGAATTATTAACTGAAGTCCTGCTTATTATAAATGTAGCCTTTTATATTCTTCTCTAGGCAGAGAACAACTTGTACAATGTAATTCAGTTTTAAAAGTTTATTGTTAAGGTGTTTTACCATATAGTCCTAATTTTCTTCCTGTGAGGCAAAACAAGTGTGTTCTTTCTAACGTTTTTCTTAGTCATAATTCCTAAACTATTGATATTGTTCATTTTCCTTTAAGTAGATCACATTTTGGGTGAGAGAGATTTGAAAGAGGTTAAAACTCTGCTAAAGTAGAGATCTATAATTGTAGAAAGACGCTTTAATACCAACTCAGACAAAACAGTGGTGGGTGTCTCATATGTCCAGTAATGAATAGGGAAAATTAAAAAATTGGGATATGCTTCCTTCATAAGGCACACTCAGCTTTCAGCAATCAGTGGTTTAAAAACTTCCTGAGCTGGAGGTTGCATTTCTATCATCACATTTAATAGACCCTGATGGGCTAATTCAGTTGACTGAAAAAGAGATTAGACAAATTTTATGGTTAATCTTCAAAGCATCTGGTGACATTGAGTTCCTCAATTTACGTGCTATCCACATGAAAAACATATTTCCCACAGCTTGTCTCAGACGTGTTTGCCTGGCAGCTCAACCACTGCTCCCACCCCTTTTATCCCCCATCAGCTCTTGCATTCTGAGAAACAGCAAGTGTCCTCCATATCATTCATGTTTGCATAGACCAGTGGCAGCAGTGGCTTTTTTCCAGAACTAAAAGTATATCAGTCCTGAAGTCCTAGAATAAAATGGACCTTCTCTAGACAAATTGTGATAATTGGTCAGCACTCCTGGCTCTCCTCTCACAAGGTATGCAACCAAAGGTTTGCTTTGGCATTGTCCACTTCTGCTTGGAGCTGTCCTGTATCTTTGTTTGGTGGAACAGAAGCAGCAGCCTGTCTTCACTAAGGATCTAAACTGACTCATTTCATCTGTGGCAGGGAATGAGAGCATGCTTGTGGACAGTTACTGCACATTCCTGTCACACGAGGAATGAACTTTGAGAAGTTATTACTGGCTCTACTAGGTTAGACCAAGAACCTCTTTCATCCGCTTTGTTTCATAGTTTGACAAGAAAATGTAAATATTAAATGCTGGTCCTTGGTCAAATTAGTCTGCCAATTCTTCACCTTAACAGTTCCATCCAGCTAAACAAAGAAGATGATCACTTAAGGATCAAAGCTTTCATCTGAAAATTTAAGGATGAGTAGATGTGCTGGGAAATATGACCCATAACAACAATTTAAAAAATCATTGGAAATTTTTTGATTTCTTGAAAGCTTCGGGAGAGTAATGCAAAACTTCAGTTTTTAGTATTGCACTGTAAATCACGTAAATCCTTCTTTGCAAGGCCTCACTACCTGGAGCCAGTGACTGCTTGGCACACGGGCTGTTGGGTTCCAGCAGCTGGCTGGGAGTTGGATCATAATCTGTCTCCTGGTAGCACCCTCAGCCTTGCTGTCCCTGTGCTATGCTGTGCCACCAGAGGAAGATGGAGGACAAGTTTCTTGGTGGGTCTCGTTTGGGCTCTCCTGCTTGTCTGCAAGCTTTCCAGGACACTGCTGTAGGCTGAGCACTGCCCCTGAGTGCTGCTCCAAGGATGGAGGGGTTCTGCTGCAGGTATTGCATGTGTATGTGCATTTGTACATGTCAAGTTATAAAACTAGATGGCCTACAACTATTACAGCTCCACAAGGTCCTCAACAAAGGTTACCATGATCTCTTGCCTCTCTTCCAAGCATGACCTGGATTAATGGTTTTGGGTGTGACCGTATAACCTCTAGCACTTTGTAAAAGGGAGTTCTTGCATCTCAACAAAGCAGCATGGCAGTCAGTCAGAGAAATGTAATAACCTCTTCCCTTTCCCCCTTTCCTTCCTGAAAATAGTGGTAATGAAACATCAAGAAACATATTATGATTATAGTTTGAAATCACCAAAGCTGTCTTTTTTTTTCCCTGCTTGACTATTCCTTGACCCAATCTAAAACTTCTTTCCTGCACAGAAGTGTCCCACACACTTCACTCTCAAAACAGATCCACCCTGATCGTTCTGCTTCAGTAATGTTATAGGTCTGATTCAGTAAAAAAGGGATTGCTGTACAGATGTCTCTATAGATATCATGAAAATGTTTTTCTTCTCTTCCTTTTCCTACTTGTTCTCCAAAGCTTATCTCAGGAAAATTATGAGGAATCTTCCAGAGAGTGCAGCTGGGTGCTGGAGCTGGTAAGTGTAGGGTGGTGTAGAAATCATACAGTGGCCATGCATCTATACTAAAGGGTAATAAAGTTGTGTGTAAGACAGGAAATCAGAGACCAAATATTGGCAACCACATCCTGTGTAGATTTTGCCGAGATTGGCTTTGATTGCCAACTGGCGGCCAGGAGCTGTCTCTGATTCAGTTCTTCCCTAAGGCCACCCACCTGGTGGCTCAGAGGCACTGGAGCAGCCAGACTGGTTGTGGCCACAGCAGTGCTCCAGCCAGAGGTCAAGTGAGCATCTCCTGCCAACACAGAATGGGCTGATTCCTTCTTACTGGTAGATTTGTATTGGGTAAGAAATCAGGAATGCTCTGTGTGCTGTGGCACTAAAGAGTCGGGTGTATTGATTTACCTCCTTCTACTGGAGGAGTGCAAGTATCAGGGTTTGCCAGTAGTTTGTGAAAATCTGTTGTGAGGGTGGGTGGGAGGAACTGTTTTCAAACCATCCCTCTGGGGACTTCTGCTAACAGACTCATCAACTCACTGCAGTAAATTGGCCAAGGACCTTGTTGGGAGGTGGAATTTGAGGTGGCTGTGGATGTGGCTGGGATTGCCCTTCTTAACAAAAATATAGCTTCGGGTACAAGCTCTAGAGAGTCCCATGAAAGCTGGTGTTTGCTACTCATGGCCTTTAGGTACTCTGGTGAAACTAAGCTTGCTGGGATATCTGAGTGATTTTCTGATCATCTGGAGCAAGGAGGAGGTGGTGGGGGAATGATCTGTCTGTAATATGTGATCTATCATGCTGCCTATGTAGAAAAGTATCTGGACTGAGAAGGAGAACCAGGTAGGAATTAAAAGGCAGGAAAACTTGCTTTTTGGCTGTCAGGCTGACAGAAGACTTTCCTTTCTAAGCTTCAAGAATTCCAGTGTTATGGAAATCGTTGCCTGAAGATAGCTCGAAGGAGGGCAAGCCTTGAGGTGGTAGTCTTAACACATCCTCGCTGTTCAAGAAATAATGTTCTTAGAGGTCTGATGGGAGAAGAGGCTGCTTTTTGACCTTCCTCTGCTTGGCTTTGATTTCAGACTTTCCCTCACTTGTTTGTATAACATTAGAGCAAACTTTGATAACTTAAATTGCTGGCCTGGAGCTCAAACAACTGGCAAAAATGGTCAGGAAAGAAAGTGCAGTTCTGCTTTGCCCGGTCTGGTGACCACTCCTTCCCCTTATCACTGTTGGTAGCTCAGATTGCCCTTGTTCCTGTAACAAAGATTGCTGGGTAGGAGGAGACTTGAGCAGCAAAAGGCAGACAAGACCTCAGCTTTGCAGGAGCATGTATTAAAGCTCAGTCTAGACTCAGGGGTGAGCACAGCCTGCATCAGAAACCTTCTATGCAAAAGGCTACACAGATCTTGCCAATATACATCCCTGTGCTTCCCTCACCATTTCCAGACTGCAGCCTGTGACTGGTGGAGTTGGATCCTGCTCACGAGAGGCTTCTGCTAAGCTCCATCACCAACCTCATCATTGGCAGTGACTGAGAAGAGCTGGAGGGGAGGAAGAGGAGCAGAATGGTGGTGTGGGTACCAGCCATCATCTATGGAAAGATACCCCACTGGGTATCCTAGGACCTGTCTGAAATCCCTGTCTGGCAGCTGAGGGCTGTGTGGGGCTTGATCTAGTTCCCTCAGATCACTGTGGTGCTTAAAGCCACTTCATTACAACAGCACACATTGACACGTACTGCTGGTGCCTGCACTCATCCTGTATGTCTTGGCTAAGTTAGTAGCTTGCATTTAGTGCTTTTTTTCCTCTTGTGAGTAGCAAGATTTATAGATGGTCACTCAGGTGATCGTAGAGTGGTTCAGATCCTTGCATGTTTGTCCTCATGTTTCTCAGAGTGCAACCTACAAAAATCAATTTAATTGCTTTAATGCATGCAAAGGCCAAGCTCAAGACCTGGCTTTTCACCTCTGAATTTTGCCATACTAGTTTCTGGGAAAAGCTATCAGAAAACAGAATACAAAGTAAAACAGAGGAGAGGAGACGAGAGGAGACGAGAGGAGGTGTTCACCACCTGCCTGTTTTTAAACAGGCATCCACCTGCTGAGGTCTAGTACGGTTCAGAGAGATTCTTCTTGTGTCACAGTGATTTTCCTATCTCTACTTCAAACCACCCTCTGCAGTCTTTTTCAGAGAAGGGAGAATGTGCTACTCTGCTCCACAGAAGCTACTTATAGCAATGTTCATGGTGCTGGAGAGCTGTCAGCTTTGCTAAGTGGTGAGGCAGGGGGAAAGCAGAGGCTCGAGATAAGAATAGTAAGTGAAATCTTAAATTTGACAGGCCTGTCAAGGAGGAAATTACAGCTTGGAGGAGGAAAAGTGGTTGTGTTTTGAATTTTCTGTAGTAAATATAAAGTCTGGGGGTTTTGGCGGTGAGGAGGCAGTTCCACCAGGAATGTGTAAAGCTTTGTTTTGGGCATGCCTGCCACAGCTGTTTTTCATTATAAGAGAGCAAGAGGAGGACTTGGTGACAAGGAAACCTTGTACACTATGGTAGAGCTGGTGTAGAAGATGCAGGAAGGCAGGCGGACATGAGTGTGGAGGAAGCCTGGAGGACACTGGAAATCTCTTAAACAGTGCAGGTGGCACCAGAATGAATTTAGCATAAGGTTACCCTTTCTTCCCCATCTCCACTGAAACAACAAGTTGCTGACCTCACCTGGCAGTAGCTGCAGTGCAGTTCCCAGCTGTGCCAGGGGCTGGGCACTTGTTTCTTCGAGGGCTGTGTTTAAGAATGTGATGCTTGCTTTTTAAATTTTATTCTAAATTCTCTTCTCAGGCCAGCTTGAACTTGTACTGTGGAAGAAGTGCTAGTATTTATGGCTGCTCTGCTGGGTTTCTGTCAAGACTTCTTCCAGAGGGAGCGGAGGGTAAAAGGGAAGGTGAGAGACGTGCAGAAGAGCTCTGCGAGTCCAATCTAGAAATGTGCAAGCACACAGGCACGCACCATCACCTGCTGCTCACGGGAGGCAGGAGGGTGAAATAACATGTCCAGGGCCAGGCAACAGGCTGCAGTCAAAGCATGAGCAGTGCAGCCATGTCTCAGCCCTTCCTGTTGGACTCTGCACTGCTCTGGATAAGCTGTCCTACTCATTCCGGGCTCCTCCATGTGGAGCATCAGCTTCTTTTTCTGCAGGATGTGTTCATGTAAACTGAACGCAATTTCCAATGGAAATAGAAGAGAGATACACCTTCATCCTTTTCTTCCCCACCAGGGTACTGAGAAGGTTTGATGCTGTACCAATCAGTGATGAGTTTGGTGAAGGGAGGGTCTGGGGCACCAGAAATGACAGTACTGCAGTCACAGGGTGTTCTGGTCTTACTTTTGAGGCAAACTCTTGGTGCATTATCCCAGTGTTGGAACAAAGCTGTCCAGCAGGACTGACACTGAGGCATCCTCTAACAGTGCTGTGCTGTGCAGTTTCCCTGGATGGGGCCTCTTGGATGAGCTCCTGTGCAGCTGCTTCACTGGATTTCAGTAGTGACCCAGATGTGAGCCATCCTCACCTCAGCAGGCCTAGGCTGCTTAGGCTGTTGGAAGGAGCTTCCCCAGGGAAAACAGGACACTTCCCTGTGCATGAGTTAGTGGAGTGGGGTCAGCTATCCTGATGTTATGAATGCAAAGCAGCTGGGCTTGTGTTTCTCAAGTGTGACCCCCAGGCCCAGTCTGTCCATATTTAGTGCACTCAGATGTTTAAGATATTCAGCTCTTATTTTGATGCTTCTCTGACTGACAGTCCAATTTAAATACTTGTTCTCAAGAAGTGAATGCTGAAGCACTTCTGAACAGTGCTTGTTGAACAAGCCACTCTTAGCTCGTGGTTTGTAAGAGATTTAGCTTGTAGCTGCCTGGGCAGATGTCAGAATGAATCTGCTCTCTTATGGATCTTTTACAGCTGGAGCCTTCAATGCCCAAGAAGAGAGATCTGATTTGAAAAATTACCTAGACATAAGAGTCCATGTAGAAATTCTCTGGTGTCTAAAAAGAGTTCAGGTTCTGCCTCTCCCTTCCCCTTTGTGGGAATACTAGGCATCCATTTCTATGAACTCATGCAAATCTGGTATCTCTGAGCCCTCACTTCTGTCAAGAATGACGAACAGTTTTAAAAGATTTCAGGAGGAAAGAGAAAATTATGGGTAGCAGACAGGCAGAGCCCTGTCATGTAAATTGAACATACAGTTCTGTTTCTGAGCACTTATGGACATTTAAGAGGGCCATGATGGTCCTGGTATTGTTTGTATAAGCTATCAGGATGTTTCACTTTTCCTAATTGTCCTCCTATTTAGACAGAAGGGGTGAATGACTTTTGCCACTTCTTGAAGTGACACTCTTACCAGTGATAATATCCCAACATACAGGGATATCATGTTATTGATGAGCTCAGCCTTTGAATACAAAGCTGTTTGTTCCCACCTCTTCCAGAGTGGATTGTGTCCGCAATTTTTAAGCTCTGCCAAAATCCTTTCAGATGCTTTCTTATTGTTACAGAGCAAATAAACGAGAGTTCCTAGTGCAGACAGCAGGGAAATAAGGTCAGAGCCAAAAGCTGTTCTGCTCCCTGTGGGCACACTGGTGTGATAAAGGGTAGCAGGGTAGCCAATGGCTAAGCCAGGGCAGTGCCAGAAAGCCAGCCTGATGACCACCTCTCCTACCAGGGGTCTGGTGCTGGATCCTTATGGTGTTATCACGGTGCCAAGAGCCTGGGTCAGGGGAGTCATAGAGCCAAAGTAAATATTTTAGCAAAGGCTGAGGAGCACAGACTGCCTCTCTAACATCACGGGTTTCTCAGAAATCTGAGTGCTAAGATCTTTAGTTCTTTTAATTTCTACCATAACAAAAAATTCTGCTAAGACCTCCTTCTTTCCTCTCTCTTTTCCCCCATCATCTTTCAACCCTTTTTTTCCCCCTAGGTCCCAAATCACCATTATTAATCACTTAAAAGGGCTAAAAATAAAAGTGAAAAATTGGAACAAATATTCTACTTCTCACATTCAGATTCAGTTTGGGCTGGAGCACAAGGTAAGCAATGGGCTTTGTGTCCTTGCTCTTGGCAAAGACAGTGCAGAGAGGATGTGCCAGCCCTGGTGGCAGAGAAGGTGGTGATAAAACACTGCTCAGTTGAGCCTGGATGTTGCTTCTCTAGATCTTTCTTCCTTCTGGCTCCATAAACAGTCTGTGATACTTGCAAAGAAGGGTAGGTCTGGCTTCTGCTTCCCAGTCAGCTGAAATGCCACAGGATGTGGCTTCTCGTTTTTTCCTCTCTAGTCCTCTGGGAACAAAACCTTCGTGTTCCAAGTACAGGCACTTCAGAGGGGAGGCACAGGCAGATTTCCCCACGCTTGCCTCTCTGTTTTCCCCCTTTGACCAAGCAGCACTATACTGAGCTCTTTTCACAGCTTCTTGCTCAAGTTAACTGCCACAGATTTACCTCTCACTTGCCTTCTTTTCATTTCAAATTATCCACAGACTAAGGCATACCTTTTAGTTCAAACCCCAGGAGTCCTCATATTTTATAGTACATAGACACATGGTTATATTTCAGCCTGCAGTTTTTAGAGGTCTGGAAATAAACATTTGGCTTTTCTCAATGCCAAGCTGCTTAATAACCTGTTACAGCCTACACCTACTAATGCTCTCAGACACAAAGCTGTTGCCCCTTTATAGATGCTTTTTTCCCTGGCATTGCCTTCTTGAGGTTGATTTTTTTTCCCCCAGTCTTGGTAGATAAAGTGCAAGCTCTTTTTTTGCAAGTAGCCACTTTAAACTTTCCACTTCGGCTTGTTATTGCCCAATTGCTAAGAATCTTATTTCCTGTTGTGTTTTGTCTTTATTTCCATTTGGTTTTGGGTAGTTCCTGAGTTATGGTGTCTTCTCACAATAGCAGCAGATGTCAGCATGGCTTGTCTCGTGGCATGGACTGTACAGAGCAAACCAGTATTGCCCACTGTGCCCACTCCTATGAGCTGGCAGTGCATCATGAAATTCCTTTAGTGCATAAAAGGTACAGACAGACTGATTTTCATGTGAGGGATGATGGAACCAGTGTGTAGCTGTTATCTAGTGGGCTTCACTGGTGGAATTGGGTGCATTTCAGAGATTGCAGCAAGATTAATTCCCACCCTTTTATAGTTGGGAAAACCAAAGCACATGGAAAAGTTATTCAACAGATCAGGTGCTGAACTGAGAAAACAACCAGAATATAAATCCCCAGCCTCTCAGACCTGTGGCTTCTCCCTTCTCTGTGTGGAGAGGGTTTATGCACAAGCATGATTAAAAATGCCAAAAAACTATGCCTTGACTAGGTTATTTCATGGCAACTAATGGTGACATCTGTTGATTTTTTTTCCAAGACTCACACAGCAAATGGGGAGAAAATAGAAAGGATTGGAATGTGTTCACAGAGTTACAGCAGTGATGATGAATCAGGACAACGCAAATAGAAATGTTTTTGAAGGGGGCAGAAGGCTTAAGAGTTGCTCTGATGGGAGACTGGGATGAATTGTTCAAGAGGTTGCACGAAAAGGCAGAGGGTAGAAGATCTGTCATGGAAAAAGAAGAAATGCTGGGGAGATCTGTGGGGCATGGGGAACCCTATGATAGGCCCTGCAAACCTTGCTCTCTCTCAGAGTGCTGGACCCATCAGGTAAAAGGAGTCTTGAGGAGGTAGAAAAAGCGGGGCCAGATCACTTCTGGCAAGTCCTACCTCACTCGGGAGAGGAAAAGGGAAGCTCTCTGGTTGGGTACCTTCATTTGGCCATTCTGGGGTGCTTACAACTACAAAAGATGTGTTGGACTTCAGATAATTCACAGAAATGGAGGAAAGAATTTATGAGCAGATAAAGTTGGGGAATCTTGTTTTCCCTCACCCTTTTCCTCCCTCTCTTTACTCTCCACTGTCCTCGAAATATAAGAGAATTTCAGAAATCACTGAAAAATTCTCTTTTTTTTCTTACAGGACTTTTTGAGAGGTTATATTAGCTGTTGATATTGCCCACTTTGAAAATCTTTGGTTGTGTTTTTTCTTTTTGAATGATGCCTGATATTATGAAAGTCAGGCTGTTCTACAGCTCTATCTAGTTTTATCTTAGGGTTTGTTTTTTTTTCTTATTGACTATTTGAATATTTTTAGCCTGGGCAAGAGAGAGGAACTGGCCAATTTACATTTCTGTTCACTAGCACTGGTTTACCTCTGTATACCACTGGCAACTCTAGGAAAAAAAAAAAAAAGTGATTTTTATTGTAAAGAACTTTTGAGATTCAGGCAAATAAGGAAGAAAAGAGGCTTGAAGAAGTCAGCTGCCCCATTTCCCAGTCTCAGGACAGAACTGACTCTGTGCCATCAATCTGAGAGGTGTTTGTCATACTTGACTTCCTAAAACCTCCGGCAGGGCTGATTTCTCAATCTCCTTAGTTTCTGTTCCAGCAATCCCATAACATTGTAATGTTATTCCTCACACATACCCCAGACCCCCATCTTGCTGTGATTTGATGCCTGTACTTGAGCTGTTTGCCAAGGGCATGGAGGGTAGGTTATTCTTTTCCTCTTTACAGCAGCTAATACTATTCTCACCTCTCCTCTCAGTCCTCCTTCCTTTAGGCTGCCAGTGCTGATGAACGTTGTGGCTCCTGATGCAGTTTTCACAATGAATATCCCAGTTACTCTGTAATATTTTCATCCAGACCATGTTTTTCCTAGTTTGTTTTTGCCAAGGTCACATGAAACGCTGCTAAAGCCCTCAGCAGAGTCAGTGTATGTGGTATTTTTGTGCTTGCCTGCTCTCTCTACAAGGTCTTTCTCAGAGAGAGAAACACACTTCATTGGATCTGTTTGTGACAGGTGTGGGTGGGATTTTACTTACCTCCCAAATACTGGGTAGATGCTCCCACGTGGTTTCTTAGTTTTGTTTTCTCGCAGAGTTGAAGTTTAATGAAGCAAGACATAATTCTGACTCCTCCCTTTCCCCTTTTCTAAGATGGACATTGTCTTTACAACTCTTCTGGAAGCACCCTGGTTCTGCACAAGCTGTCAGATACCATTTCTGATGGCTCTGAGGGTTCTTTAAATTCCTCTGGTTTCATTTAATCCAACTAAAAACTATACAGCTTATCTATTTTGTTCTTTATGGATTCTAACCTGAGGTTATCCCTGATATTACTGGTATTAATTTTGTTGACTGCCTGATCTGTAGTGTTTTTTTAATAGACACTGAAGCAAAAAGTTTATTAAACACTTCCTTGCTTAGTGATGTTTAATAAGAGTTTCAATGCCTCTTAATAGATCTGTTCATCACTTGTTTTCCTTCTATGAATATTGTACAAATGCAAGCTTTAACATGGTTTTTTCTCTGTTAGTTGTATGTTACTTTCTGCCCTAGCCTCTCTGATTTTTGTCTCTATACACCTGTACCATCATTGCTTGTAATTTTTATCTCTTTTTCCAGAATCTACATGCTACCCTCTCTGTGGAGGAGGTTGCTGAAGAACCATAAGATTTAGTCTCTTTCTCCATGCCATTTCTGCATTAGGACAGTTTGTGAGTTAGGTATGCTTTGTTTAAGGACTGGAGGCTTCTATGAAGTTTTTTCCTCATTGGATCTGAATTCTGTTCATTTAATTCTGTGTTCAACAACTTATTTTGCTCTTCTCACTTTTTCGTCTCCTAAGACTCTGAGACTTTATAGTTTTCTCCTTCTATACCAGTTTCCTTCCCTGCTTTTCTGTTTCAGTGCATTTCACTACTGTCAGCATCAAATACTCCTCTGAGTGGTTTCAGAGACTTTGCATCTACAGTATTTGTTCTTGCATATGGCTGAACAACCTGTGGAGCAGCCTGTGCTCTTGTCTCAGCTCATTCCTTGCTTCCCCTGATTACTACAGGTAACCACTGTCATGTTTCAGTTTGGCTAAAGTTTCATAATTTGGTTTCTAAATTGTTTTCTTATGGCCTGAATTTACCCCAGCCATCTCTGCCCTCTCCGTCAGATCTCACTCCAATTTGCCAGCCACACTGAGGAGTTAAAATGCTTGTTTTACAAAATCCCTCAGGGAAGACAGCAGCAAAGAAAAGTCAGAAATGCTGGATGTGTGTGTGCTGGAGGGTTGTGAAAATCAGTATAGCAAAGTTAACTTCAAGGCTAGCCTGTTTATGAAGTGAAGTCGGTAAACTGAAGATGGAGCTGATGGAAGTTTCTTCTAAAGACCCCATTCTGCTCTTGAGTGAAGAGGATGGAGACATTAACTCAGTCACATCCTCCTTGTCAGCACAGTGCTCTGCTGCATTGGCTGAAACAATTGTTTTCATCTCATAGAAGTCCAACAAGTAATGAAACCTTAATCCTTCTGTTTCCTAAGCAGAACATCATGTGTTCTCTGTTTTAATTGGATTGAGGCCATGCTGAGACTTCATTAGTACAACTATGAGCCTTACATAAATTCTTGTGCCTAAGTTCTGATCTCCTGTACGGTGTTTCAGCTTCATGTTCCTGTGCCTGTGTGTGCCTGCTGTATTATTCTGTCAAAGTTCCTGTCTAATATGTATTTGTGTTGTGCAAATATTGTATTTTTGATGTGTACTTTTATTATCAGATGAAGATGGGTGGAGGAAAACTGTGAAGTCCAGAATACGCCCAGTATCTGATCATGGAATTATTTGGGTTGGAAGGGACCATTTAAAGGTCATATAGTCCAATGCCCCTGCATCTACGTCAGTTTGCTCCGAGCCCTAGCAGGACTTGTTCCATGATCTTCCCAGGTCAGAGGTGAGGCTGACAGGTCAGCCTGTAGTTCACAGGACCTCCCTTTCTACCCTTTTTTAAGATGGGTGCAATGTTTCCCTTTTTCACCTGGGACTTCACCTGACTGCCATGACTTTTCAAATATCATGGAGAGTGGCTTGGCAACTACATCAGCCAATTCCCTCGGGACTCTGGGATGCATCTTGTCGGGACCCATAGACTTACATGTTTCAGGTGGTTCCTCAGTTGGTCTCAAACCTGATCTTCTCTTACAGTGGGAGGGACTTTGCTCCCCCAGTCCCTGCCCTGACCCACTCAAGAGGTGTGGGAAGAGTGATGAGGCAAAAAATGGAGTACCTTTTCTGTTGTTCCCAGTTTGTTGGTCATGTTCATCAGAAGTAGTACATTTTTTGGACATTCTTTTCTGGCAGATATACCTATAGAAGCCCTTCTTAGTATTCTTAGCATCCCTTGCCAAGTTCAGCTCCAGCCACACCTTGGCCTTCCTGATGCCATCTCTACACATACATCCCTATATTCTTTCCAGGATACTTCTCCTTGTTTCCACTGACTGTGCATTTCCTTCTTGCCCTTTTACTTTGACCAGCAGGTCTTGACTCATCCGTGGTGGTCTCTTGCCATCCTTTCCTGATTTCTCACATGTGGGGATCGAGAATTCTTGTGTTCTATGGAAAGTGAGATCCTTAAAGATCTGCAAGCTCTGCTCTTGTCCCTGAGGGCAGTTTCCAGGGGGTCTTATTGACTTGAACTTAGGAAGCAAAACTTAGGAATTTTGCTTCCCTAAAATTCAGTGGCCTGACTTTATTCACCCTGACCCATATTCCCCAGGACTATGAACTCCACTAATGCAGGATCACTGCAGCCCAGGCTGACTCCAATCTTGATGTCACCAATCAATTCACTTGTGCTGGGGAGTGACAGGTCTGGTATCATGTCTCCTTTGGCAGGGATGTCTATTACCTGGCTTACATGGCTTAAGAATTTACCCTTGATGCATTCCAAGAGTTTCCTGGATCACCCACAGCTTGCTGTGCTACTTTTGCAGCAGATGCCATTTGTTGAAGCAGGATGATAGCCCTAATCATGACTTTAAGTTTCTTTTCTGGACGCTATAGGTTTGTAAGCTGCAAACTATGTGAAGAACTGAACAGACGCAGAAAATCCAGCCCCCAAACCAGTTTGTAAGAATTAATGGTTAGAGGGTAGAGAAGCTCACAGAAATAGTGTTGCTGTGTTTGCTTACCTCTGTGGATACAGTTCAACATGTTCAGTCCCCCCATGCTGTTTACAACACAAATTCAACAGCCACCTGCTGGCACATGAGAGTTTGAAACTCAAATTAACTCTGAAGTGAGAACAGGTTTTGTAGTTCTGTGTGACCAAAAGTTTGTTAATTTTACAATTAGTATTGGACTGCCTGTAGAAGAAAATGAATGTTCTTTAAATAGTGTTGACAGACCAATAGGAGCTCAGGTTTTGCATCAATGGACTCCTAGCTTACCTTGAATTATGACTCTTCCAGGAGTAGCAGCAATCCTTTTTACAGCTGGACACTGCCCATTGCAGTGAGTCCCTTATCACTGACCAGAGCTCCCTCGAGCTGCTGACACAGCTCTGAGTTGATTCAATGTGCTTTGCCCAACAGGGATGAGAGAGGAAAAACTAACAATTTAAAGATAAAAAACCGTGAAAAGCAAATTAATGGTGAAAACCCCACCGTGTTCCGCAAGGAAAAGCGCTACAAGCGCTCGCTATGAAGCCGTGGGTGCCGGCTGGGCTCTGCGAGGCTGCGGTTCCCCAAGGCTGCCCTCTGCAGGTTCTCCAGCTCCCTCCAGCAGCACGTCACGCTGCGGCACGGCCGCGGAAAGAACTTCATTTGGCTCCACAGGCAGAGTTTCAGCCGCCTGATCTGCCACACGGCAAACTCAGGATAGGCAATGTGCATCCCAGCCCAGAAAGCCGAACGTGTCCCGGGCTGCATCCAGAGCAGCGCGGCCAGCAGGGGAGGGAGGGGATTCTGCCCCTCTGCTCTGCTCTGCTCTGTTTTGCTCTGCTCTGCTGTGTTCTGTTCTGCTCTGCTCTGTTCTGTTCTGTTCTGCTCTGCTCTGCTCTGCTCTGCTCTGCTCTGCTCTGCTCTGTTCAGGTCTGCTCTGTTCTGCTCTGCTCTGCTCTGCTCTGCTCTGCTCTGTTCAGGTCTACTCTGTTCTGCTCTGCTCTGTTCAG
>VWZT01016570.1:144996-240542 GCA_013397055.1 Pachycephala philippinensis | reverse complement strand
GGGGGTCCGGCCCGGCCCAGCCCCGCGGGCGATGCCGGAGCTGCAGCCCGGGTGCCCCGTCCCGGGCACGGAGCCTGCCCTCCGCTTTCTCTTGGCCATCCCGTTTTTAAGTGAGTGTGCTAATCCTTTTAAATCACAAATAAGCGGAGGCGGTGCTCTGCCTGCAGCATCCGTGGGCAGCGGGCCGGTGTCCGTTCCTCCTCCGTTTCGCCTTCGCTCCCGACTTTGTCTCGCCCAAGACGGGGAGTTCGGGCTGCATGTGCAAGACTTCTGGTTTTTTGCTGCTGCATGTGGTCTGCCTGAATACATCACCCCGGTGCTTGAGCAAGTCCAAGCCTAGTTGTTGCGATTTCCTAGGTAGTTTAGAAAACTCGGCAGTGTGGCCAAGGCTGTCAGAACATCACCTCGGGGCCTCTTTTTATTAGGCCACCCACCTTTTCAAACCTCCTGTAATTATTAGAACTGTCATTTAGAGCGAGAGAACCGACCATTTTCTGTTGGCATCATCATTCTATATTTTTAGTTGGAGCTCTGTGTGGGTGTGTATTATATATTGCTTATTCTGTCTGGATTGTATCAAAAAGATACCCTTCATACCTCAGGGTCCACCTTCTCCATACACGTTGCCACAATCTTTTAAAAATGTTTCTGGAAACCTGAAGCGTGGTTTGTTCCTTTCTGAGCACTTATGTTTGTGTGAAGATGTTCGCATCCCTGCTTGACTGAATGAAGCTAATGTACCTTTGGGGGGTGGGGGGATCAACTTCTAGGAGTCCTAAATGAAGGCTCCTTAAAGGATTTCCTTACATTATCTTAACAGGCTCTAATAGAAAGGGATATTTTTTAAAAGGGATAACTTTGCATTTGGAATTCTGAGGAAAGTAAGAGTTCATGATAAAACTAAGGAGTAAGTTCTAACCTGGAGTTTTGTTTTCATTCACCTCGTTTGAGAGACAGTGATTCTTTTTATATGTTGTATGTTTGGTATGAATAATCGCCTTCCTAATGCATGGAAGAACTCTGCTACAAATGTACCATTTTCCATAATTAGTTAAAGAGTCTTGGTTATAGATCTTAATGACATTTGCCTTTGTTCTGCCTACTTAGTAGGAAGGTTTTGTTGTGTTGATTTGGACAGTACTTTTACTGACAGTTCATCTGACCCTTTCGAAGGAGCATGGATGTACTATGAGAGGCTCTCTGTGGATTTAGTTCCCTTTCTGAGAATCCCTACTCTGTAAGGAGATGCCTGACTTTTAGCTATTAAAAGTATTTTGATGTGCTTATCTTACAAATATGTAAATGCATCTCTGTGCAATTGGGGATCTGCCGGAGCTTCTGCAGCGCTAAAGCTTCACTGAGGTTTGGCATGTTGTAATAGATCTTGAATACTTTGGCTGTGAAATAATTTTGCTGTAGAGCTAAGTTCTTGCTCTGTATGTGGTGGTGTCAGGAGTGGTTTTATTTATGTGGCCTGAAATAATGATAAACCTGTTTCAGATATGGCTTGTACTTGACTGTCATTTCACTGTGAAAAGACAAAATAGTCGTTGCATTTGGTGCTTCCTCAAAGGGGGGAATCTCTTGCTCATGCAGAGTATTTAATGTTTTTTCATTTTCGTGAAAATATTTTAAGTTTTGGATTCTTAATATTGCACAGTAGGTATTTCATGTGGGGGCCTTAAAATGTTCAAGTAAGTTGAGATAATTCTTGCTTAAGAACTATCTCGGGCAAGAATTATTTTTACTTAAACTTGTAAATGCTTGCATAACTGTGTCTTGTCATGCACTTGAATGTTTCCCAAAATCGTGAGATTGTATCTTAGTTTTCTTTAATGTAACAACTATTTGCCTGATACCAAGAACACAGGATACAGAAAGATGAAGAGGGAAGTGTGACCCAGGGAAGTGTGATGGTTGCAAATCTTTGAAGCTAGGGATGCATCATGAAATAAAACATGCATTTGAGCACAACCCTAAAATGACTTTTAATCCATACTGTTTTCCTGAGAGAACCTAAAGCTAGTGAAACCTGTTGCTGTGGTTAAATGTAGAACGTAGCAGGAAAAAATCACTTACTAATTTTATGACAGGGAAATGTGCTGTGTAGGAGTCCTCAAGTGCATTTCAGTGCCATTTCAGTCAGTCTGTCATTGATTTAGGGGGCTATTTTCCTAGTAACTACTACTAGCATGAAGTGAGGGTCTGTCACAAATTATGGTCATAAATCCTCTTGAAATAGTGAGGAAATACTGAAAGTTCAGATTGACTCTGAAGTTTAAGTTGGTACTTTGAAAGCACTGAGTTTTCTCTCTCGAGGGAAGGTTAAATGGGTTTAACTGTCTTTAGGTATGGTATGTGAACTAATTTGTTACTATTTCATTTTAAATTAAATTATTTAAATTTATTTTAAAGCACCCGGAGATGCTTTAAAATCACTCATACAGTAGATGTCTGAAATATGTAGATCAGCATGACACACAAAGTCAGTACTTTAGAAGAACATGGATGTATTTCAATGATACCCCAGCATAAGTTCCACTGTTGCCTCTTGCTGCTTTAGCTTGAGATTTTTTATTTTTTTTTAGTTGTTCATAAAGTGGATGTTAGTAAAATAGGCCATGGGTTTTGTGCCAGCTGTGAATTTTCTCAGTCCTGCATGTTTTTTGAATAAGGCAAGCCAAGATAACTTTTTAGCAAACAGAGATTGTTTGTGGGAACTTGTTATCCTTTAGTGTTAGGGTAAGATTTGGCAGCGTAACAAGAAATAAAGGTTACAAAACCTCTCCTGGAATACAGACACACCGGACTTACTATATAGGAGAGTCTACTGTAACTCTGCTTCTAGTTAAAAATTAACCAGCAGTGTATATTTCAAAGCAATTGTCTCTCTTTTTGTCAAAGCAGAAATAGGTTTCACTTGGTGAATTTCAATTGGTGGTGCTCAGAAACAGCTATAATGGCAAGGTTTAGTTTCATGTTAGATCAGTGAACTTACCGTATTGTACGAAAGCAGCCTGCCATCTGGAGACTGAGGACAATAACTAGGTTTAAATTCCTTCTTAGAAGGAAGAGAAATAAAGTTACATACAATACCTTCTTTCTAAGAAATCCTCTCATTTTTTCCCTTACATGTTTAACCCAAGGGCTATTAAACATTCAAAGTGTTTGGCTTTTGTAAGTTCAGAATTTCTCTTGGGAGTTGATGTGGCTGAAAAAAATGCAACACAGCACTGAGAACACTTGAAAGAAATGGATGTTATTTTCTGCTCAAGACCTTTGTGGAGAACTCAAACAGGTACCAACCTGAGCTTCAGGGGAAGAATGACAGTAGAACAATTATCCCCCCAAGTTTGTGGCACTGGCCAGCAGCGATGCAGCTCTACTATGCACAGTGGAGAACAGCATTTTCTTTAGATTTTGAGGCATGTGGATTGTTCTTTTTTCCTATTCTTTCTGCCAGGACATGTCCAACAGCACTGCAAGTGCACTTAGGGCAGGAGCAGATAATTAAGACGATGGCTAGGGATGCTGGCTAGCCAAACCCATGTGCTGTTTGGACACTGAGGTTTTTCTGAAGAAGGCAAAATGTGCCATCTCCTGATAGCTCACGTCTGGGACTTCTAAACTGGAAAAAGTACTTCTGGAGAGTCCTACTGCTGTTAAGTTAGGCTACGGAAAAGCTTATGATAGAGTCAAATGATATTTTTAGCAATTCTTAAGATTTTGTGTGATGAAACAGTTGTGGTGAGAGGAGGAAAGAAAATGGGAACTTTGTCCCACAAAGTATTGTTCAGTACAGTTGTTTGTTAGGAGCTTATGGGCCAACAATTCTTCTGGTTTCTTCTCTCTCAGAAAAACTGGAATGTGGAACTTAGCAGTGTCTCATCTTTGTGGTTTCTGTTTACTAAAGACTGAAAATATCTGTTAAGCCACACAATTCTACTGAGAAGCTCCAAAGAGTGTAAGGAATGGGTGATGGGCTGGTAAGGGTGTTGAGGGTCTATGTAATAAACAGGATTTTTAATTTAGCTGTTCTTTCCTTTATTCTTGCTTGACTCACACTTTGCCTGCCAGCACAGACAGATGTAAGGTGTCATTTTGTATTGATGTTAAATCCATGGGTGACTTTTGCAAGGGTGCCAATAAATTGACACATGCTTGATTTAAATTGGTGTGTTTGCTCTGGATGATAAAAGCGTTAAAGCAATTGAAACTGCCTTCAGACCAATAAATAATTTGTGGTGTGTTAGATTAACTTAATGGAAACAGCCTACTGGGAAAAGCGATTTCTTGACTATAAATCAGCTACAGAATTGTCTTCATTTCACAGTATGAAGGCTTTTTGCCATTGCCATAAACAGCACTGACAGCAGATGCAGTAGTAAGTTCCTGGTGAGATTGTCAGTGGTCTGAGAAGCCCAAATGTTGGCATGTGTGTTTAAAAATGTGCCTGGTTAATAATATAATAATTGTTGAATTCTGTTTGGCACTTTAACTTTCTGAAATGCTGTATGTATTTTAGCTGATTCTAAATGTTCTGCAAGGATGGCATCTATTATTTATCTATTATACGTAAGGAAATTGAGTTTCCCCAGTTAAAGTTCACTTACTTTAAACAGTAACAAAAGTTGTCTTTGTGGCAGGCACAATTCTTGAACTCTGGTCTTCCTGTTGAGACTATAGATGTAAACCAGGTAATTGTTCAATAAATCAAGTGTGCTGTTCCTGATCTACGGTGAAAGATGATGCAACTGGAGAAATGAAGTTCCAAGTGTGTTAGGGTGTAACTCTCCCCTCTACTATGGAAAGTACAGAGATGGAAATTGTATTTCTGGTTTTTATTTGGTTCACAGAGGTCTTGATTTTTGGTTTTTTCTCATGGATTCTTGTTAAAAGGCATATGGTGTTCTGTGAAAGTGCAGTGCTTTTAATTTGGTGGTTCTGTCCTTACAGGACACCTGTTTGCTTGAGTTTTGTCTGAGAGGGAGATAAATGACTGAGTTACTTATCTTGACATCTCTTCATGTGGCTCAGAATTCGATAACATTTTGTGATGGTGATTCCTGAGGTTCTCTCTTGCCCTTTCTTTAATTGCCATGGCTGTATATTTAGTTTACTTCACCATGTTGTTGCATTAAATGTGATGCATTTCACATTTATTAACACAGCCTTTTGGAAGTGACTTGTTACACATCATTGCTAAGATGATAAATTAGCCTTGGGGGATTCTTGATCCTCAGCCTTCAAGAATTAGACTGGAGGTAGGAGGGGGCAGTCAGTAGAGACAGAAGCTTGACCTCTTCTTTCTGCAGTGTTTTTAAGGGTAAAGCAAGGCCAGAGAGTGTGAGCAAGTGTTGTCTGCTTTGTGTTTCTGCACCTGTGGGCAGATGAGGAGTAGCAGGGGATTGAGTGAACCTGCTTAGTGAATTTCTTGGCTTTGGGGTTTGGGAATCCAGTAGTGTTACTATAATGTGCTTTTGCAGATGTTCTTTTTATTTTCTGCTGTTCGGTGCTGGGTTTAACTAAACCAGAAGGAAAAGGAGTAGAGAATCTGAGAAGACTCACATGATGAAAGTGTGCTGTGCTGCTAAAATCTATGGGTTGTTGATACGCCATTTGAGAACTTCTATGGAATTCTGTATGTACTTATGGCTTAAGCCATGTACTCCAGGGTTTGAATTAGGCACAGATTACGCCTAACACCAGTAATGCACTTAAATCCTTGTCAATAACTTCAGCATGCCTTCTGTGGAAATTGTGATTCCAGTTTCATGAGTGCTTTTTCCAGTCCTTGTACTATTTTTCATTAATTTTGCACAAACACATTATTTTCTGTTCTTCCAGATTGAACTTGTACTAGCTAGGCTTAAGGGGGAAAAAAAAATCTGAACACAAGAAACGTAATTAAATGGTGTGGTTTGGTTTTGGTTGTTTTTTTTTTTTGTTATCACGCAACGTCACACTGTAGAGTATGGCTATCAAGAAGGTCAAGTTGCTTCCTTTTGGCCTTGCTGTAAGAGATGAAGTGCTTTTTTAGTGGACTTCCTATGACAGTGGTGATCAGAAGTAGTGCTCTTGAAGCAAACAGCTGGGTTGTGCATGAGATAGATTTTGCAGAGTTCCCACCATGACACATCTCTGGGGGCTTTCTGGCTTATGCCACCTGAATCTTGATTTCTTTGTAGTTAGGATTTTTTTTTTTTTCATGTTTTCTCAGACTTCCTAAATAACACATCCTTTAAATCTGTTCCTTCGGGTAAGACTGAAGGGTATTTTTTGTGACATTGAGTGAGTGGTCTGCCAGCTACCTTATTGCCACGAAGTTTTGCTCATCCTTGCACCCGGTGGGGTGATTGGGTGCTTTGTCATGTTGTTTTCTTTCAGCCCATCATTTCTAGGGTGTTGTGAAAGCTGTGGCATATTTCTGTGTAACCAGACTTTGTCTGAAGAGGCTGTTGAGTGTTGAAATCTCAGTGTGTCAAATTTTAGAAAGTTTCCTAAGCTGATTTCTCTAGTTTTAGTTCTAGAAGTGGAACATACGTGATACTCGAGGCAATGTCAAAGGCCTTATGTCTTTACTGTAATTATTATTGTTCAAGAATTATTTTCAAAAAATTAATAAGGGATAATTTCTACAAGTTTTTGTGTAGATACAAAAGTAAGATTTTTGGGGCAAAGAATGATTGCTTTAGAAGGACAATCACAGCGCTGTGGCATTTGGAAATGTTTCTGCTGTGTATTTGTCTTCACAATCCTGTTTTTAGTTCTGTGGTGGTTTGACCTTGGCTGGATGCCAGGTGCTCACCAAAGCTGCTCCATCACTCCCCTTTTGGACTGGACAGGGAAAGTTTAAGGAAAGGCTCATGGGTCGAGGTAAAGACAGGCAGAGATCACTCAGCAATTACTATCATGGGCAAAACAAACTCAGCTTGGGGAAATTAGTTGAATTTATTACTGATCAAATCAGAGTAGGATAATGGGCAGTAAAACAAAATATTAAAAATACCTTTCCGTCACACCTGCTTTCCTCCTGGGCTTAATTTTACTCCCAATTTTCTCCTTCCTCCCCATCAGCAGTGGGGGACAAGGAAAGGGGGCTGCAGTCAGTTCAACACATGTTGTTATCTACACAATAACTTTTTTTCGTTGTTAAATGTGTTAACCCTGGGACACTCCCACCATCACCGATGGGCTTGGCCTTGGGCAGCAGTGGGTCTGTCCTGGAGCCACCTGGCATTGGCTCTATGGGATGTGGGAGAAACTTCCAGCAGCTTCTCACAGAAACCACCCCTGTAGCCCCTCAGTTACCAAAACATTGCCACACCAACCCAATACAGGTTTGGTCACTTAGACCAGTGTCTTGCTGATGCCAGGAAAATATATTCTGAAATAGAGCTATCTTTTTATCTGTTTTACATTTCATTATAGAGGAAGAGAAAAAGCAAGAGTTTGCTCTTGGATAACAAGCTGTCTCTGCTGATGACAATGATTCAAGGAAGAGAAGGACTGGGAGGCTGTGAGATTTATATTGTATATTGTATATTTATATTGTTGTATAACTAGGGAATGTCTATATAACATACTTTGTGTTCCTTCTTAGCACTTGAAGCTTAATACAAAAGTCAGTATGCTGTTTCTTGAACTTCTCAAAGCAGCAGAACTTAAAAACCAAAACCCTAATCCTTTGTTTTATAGAAGGTTTCACCTTTGACCACTGAATCATAAATTACCCAGTGTTAGATGTATATTGGTCCCTACTTACGTTGTACATATTGTTCCAGGAGCTTTGGAGGCTTTGTGTAACTAGTTATTTCAAATAAAGTGTCGCTTATAAATTCCGTCCCCTTTAAGGAAGTTTACTCATGGCCACCAAGTTTCCTATTTTCTCTGTTCTGTCACCTTTTGCTTTCTTTTATTTGTTGAAAATTTTCTGGTTTTAGAAGAAGCTCAGGAGAGAGTTGCCTGCCCTACAGGAATGAATTTTGACATAAAATATGATATAAATGATGCAAATAGTTTTACTCTTGCTTTAGATTTTTCTCTGATTGCTTCCCTTGCTTGAAATTCAGCAGCTTGAAGTATGAGGTGTTTAAGCATCAATGGTTTTTTTTCCCAAAGGGAAAATGTTTTAGCCTCAGAATTCTGTATTGCTGACTTACCTGGATGTGGCTATCCCAAAAGATATAAAAGCAAATTAAACTGCTGAGTTATTCATGTTCCCAAGTGAGAGCTAAGAGGATGAAAATGCACATGGGTGGCATTTTCCACTTAGAAAGTCTGCCCAGCTGTGGATGATTTAAAAAAATCTATACGATATCTGCATCTTCAAAAGCTGAGTAAAAGAAATACGTAGTTAGGGGGAATTTTTGTCTGTCTGGGTTTTAACAGTATGTTTTTTACTGTCTGAATATGGTAGGCTATTACTTACGTTTTAAATCTCAAGTTTGCAGGTGTTCAGTGATAGAAAGGGCATACTCAGAAAGAGTTAGACATCTGGACTTACTTAGGCAAGCTGCAGAGTGAGAGTTAGTAGGTAGGGTGTGACTAATGCAGGCAAAATGATGGTGGAGCCTCAATAAATTGGAATTGAATCATTTGCAATCTTTCTCTGCCCCTGAAACCTGTATGAACTTGGGTTTTCATCTTATCTGCTCTATCTTCAACACCCATCCCATCCTGAGCCACAAAGCCCCCTGACTCGATGTCAGCCATGACTTTGGAATCTGTGCACAGGAGGAGAAGGTTTTCTGTGATGCCATTAAAAAGATGCACTTTTCAATGGCAAAAGCCAGGTATGGCAACTAACAGAAGGAACTGTGCATCCTCTAAAGAGTGGGGAAATGTTTGAGACTTTTTGAAGAGAGTAACTGAATTCTTAAGGGTTCTTCTGACTTAGTTTCTGTGAATATCGTAGCTAATGGTGAAGTTTGGAGAAATGCACAGACACCAGCAAAAATGGGAGTGTCGGATATGCTTGCAGTGAATAAACCATGATCTGCAGGTGTTCTGTGAGAGTTGCAGACAGCTCAAGTGAGCTCTGTGTGTAGCTACCAGACCGTTCAGTTTTCCTGGAGCAGAGGCAGAGTTGTTCCTAGTTCAGAGGAGTGCTGACCTAGGCAGGAGTAATCTCTTGCAAGGTCCTGGCTAGTTTATGGTGAAGTATTTACACAGGGAAGGGTGTGAGACTGGGGGGATGGGGTGGTGGTGGGGAAGTTTTCCTCATATGTCTGTGTGTGAGCATGTATACAATAAATATCGATGTTCTCTTGTGCTTACACACTTGGTTAACCAGCTTCTCCTGCTCTGTTTTTTCACCTTTCATTCTAATGGTTGTGTTATTGAATAACCTCCCGTTTCTGAAAAAAAAACCCCTCCATAAGCCAAAAAACCACAACCATGCTTTTTATGTAGGCTTTAACTCCTGATGTTGGGTGTTGATACAGAATTTTAAGGAGGAGAGTTTCACAGTTGCCAGATATAGGACTGGAATTCAGTATACCTGGGTTTGTTTTTGGCATTGTTACCAAAGCATGCCCTGAAGTCTGTGAACTCTCAGCACTTACTCTGAGAACAGGTGACAGTGATACATAAATGGTCTCTGAATGCATCTTGGAGTGTTTTACATAAGAAGCCCCTCAGAGCCATCTTCTCCTGTGCCTGTGGTTTTTAAACAACCATCTAGTAGTAAACCTGCTTTGTTTGACTCCACTGCATAATCCTCTTAATGACTGTTGTTCCATTAGAGAGAAATGAAGCCTCGAACTAACAGGATGGTAGGTAAATTATTCCTTAAAATGCAGGGCAATGAGTATTTTATTCATCAAAATTGTATGCCTGATCAATGTTCTGCACCTAAATATTTAACCTTGCATAACCACTCTCCCTACCTTTTGCAGCCTTTATTTTACAATTTCTGCATGCTGTATCATCTCCTATATTGGTATTTCTTCTTAACTTGAAAGCTCTTCTAGGCAGGGATCTTGTGTATTGTTTTTAAAACTTTTACCTGCCTGGTTTGTGTTGTTCCCCCCTCTCCCCTGGCTGTCTGAAGAACCAAGGTTGCTAAAGGCTGAAATGTCTGTAGGTGGGTAATTTTTATTACCCAGTGGTCAAGAGAGCTCTTGGAAACTTGTTAGGTTACTTCCCTAAGAAGGATGATGAGGCAGCATCATTGAATGAAAGGCAGAAAACCAAACCCTAAACAAAACAAAAAGCCAGCCCCAAACCACCCTTCTATTTCTGGCAGTTTGGAAAAGCTGCCTGCTGTCCCTTTAGCATGTGGCTTCACTAACATTGTCTGCCCATGACAGAATTGGTATAACTGGAGAAGCTGCAGCTGAGTGTGTGTTTGAGGATTGCTGCTTTCCGTTCAGCCTGGTGCACAATGGAGAGAAGACGAGCAGGTGGAAATATTTTGCTTGTGATCTGTGTTGATGTTATCTCTCAACTTGCATGGTCCAAATTAAGGTTTTCATTGTTACCTCCAAAAGATGTAAGTGATCTAGGATTCATTTGCCTTGGGTATTAACCACCTTGACACATCTGGTCCTTTGCCATCTTGTGACGGCAGTTAGTTAATGGAAAATAACTCTGGTTGCTGATTCCCAGGTTGTGGAACTCCTGGCATCTGGAGATAGAGCACATCTGGCGCTGGTCCTCAGAGGCAGAATACAGCCAGCCCAGAGCTTATTGCATGTGGGGAATGATGCAAGTGACTTGTTTGCTCTGAAGAATGGCTATGGGATCTTTGTAAGTGTTGGCCTCTTGCCTGGTTGGGGGTTTTTTTTGGTTGTTTTTTTTTGTTTTTTTTTTTTTTCCTGAGGAAGTCTGTGTGCAATGAGGGAGGATGTGGAGTACTCTAAGTTCTTGGTGCAACTGGCTTGGTCCTCCAAGCAGTCTTTGCTTCATGACAGTGGTGCTCTTATATTTGCAAAATGCCTGTTTAAAAGCCACTGTAGAAGACACTTGGTACATACAGGTAAAGATTCTGGTGTCCTGTCTTTTGTGCTTTTCTGACTCCTAGGCTTCTGTGCAGTCAGTGTTGCAGGGCCATAGAAGAAAGTTTTCTTTCTAAAGGAGACGTACTGAAGTGCTCAACTCTGAGGAACTTACTTGGGGCCTGTTAGAATCTTCTTCCTTGTACAGATGATAAGGCTCTTTCAGGGTAAGAAAACTTACTTTGAGGTAGAATATGAATTCAAAATCTAACAGCTCTTCCGCAATTACTTCCCTTGGGGTGCTTGTGTTTTGGAATGGTTTCCCCACAAAGATTAGTTCTGGAATACTTTATTATAGTCCTTTATTCGTCTTGGTCTTGGAACTCATTTCACGCTGTGGGGATTGAGAGTGAGTTACAGGCTCATGTTACTGAATCTGAGCATCTGCTGGTCACATCTTGATGTAAACTGTTTCATTATCATGGTTGTTTATAACATGTCACATTTCTGTGTGCTTGTTGATAGCCTCTCAGGACCCTTTTGCCCACAAATGGTTGTTTCTGAGGGTGGATGCTTTCCAAGAGTCTATGGGAACGGTTTGCGTCGCATGGCAAGAGTGTTTTTCAGACGCATTTGGCCCTTGATGGGCAATGAGGCAGAGGTGGGTGGGAGGACTTGTTTCGATGGACAACAGGAAAAGTGTCCATTTGCTTGGGAGGCCACGGTGTAGCCCAGGTACACTCAACTCGTGTGTACAACTGTGGGGTAGGAATTAGTTCTTTTACTCGTAAATTCTGCTGTTCTGTTTTTTAATTACTGTTCAGTTCTCCAGGTGTTAGATCCCTGACCATTAATTGTGAAGAAGCTGCTTTACACATTCTTTCCTGCTTATTTTGAAACTGTAGCAGCAGGTTTTGTTTGGTTTTTGTTGTGTGGGTTGGTTTTGGTTTGGCTTTTTTTTTTTCCTTTTGTTTTTTTACTTATTTAAATTTTATGAATAAAACCTTGGTTTCTGTTGGAAACTAAAATGGCTTTAGGAGTCTCTTCACTGATGCACAAGTGTCATTGCTGTTGCCAACCACTGTGTTGGCAGGCACTGATCAATGGGTCAGTAAAGCTTCACAGCACTTGAGAGACGATGTACCATTACTAATTAAAAGCCTTTGCATGGTTTCTCGAGGCTTGGGCATCAACTGGAGATTGTGGAGAGGTTGCAGGGATAAAAATATAACTGGTCAGCTGCTGTGCTCTGAATTGCAGCTGCATGCAGTGCTTTCTCCTGTGTAACTTGTCTTCCGCTTTATTGTGAGGCAGCAGCAGTACACCAAATTCTACAAAAACCTCCCATTTTCTCCAGGAACTAGTTTTGATAATTTTTTTTTTCTTTTTAGATTGCAATGTTTTGTATGCAAGAGTAGAGCAGTCAAGCACAGTGGGGGATGGTTAAACATTATGTGCACACACTTAAAACTGCAAAAAGAAATTTTAGCACCAGTTTGTTATTATAAAGTCTGAACTAATGTTGGCTGTTTATAAAAGGGAATGGACTTCACAGGGTTATTTTTGTATTTAAACTTCAGCAGGACACTGGGAACAGATTACTGTGAGTATTTGAGTAACTTGTGTTTGCTTAGTGTGCTTGGCAACATTTCTTTTAATGAAAGTTTAGCTTTTAAGCTGTTCAAATTCAATCCCAAAACTTTGGCCTTCACCAGGAAGGTAAGATGACTGCAGAAAAAAAAAAAATCTGTGTGTGTGTTTTGTTTTTTTTTTCCTTTGATTTGTTTGGGGTTTTTTGGCGTTTTTTGCAGTTATTGATGTGTATGATGTCAGTTGTCAGATCTCTGTTGTGTATGTGGCCAGAAGTGGCTGTGTTTTATTATCTTTATTCAGAAAGACTTTGAAATGTGGAATGGTAATTTATTCAAAGCCTTGTCATAAATATTGCTTAATCCTAAGAGGAAAATTTTTGCTGGGATGATCCCAAAACATTAACAAATAGATCAGTCTGCAGCAGATAGGCAGGCACAGAATGCTTTCTCCCACGTTTGGCTGAGCGTGTGCCAAATGTATGATCAGACTCTGCTGGATACTGCACATCTCCCAACTTCAGATCCACCTGTTGCACTGGCAAAGCAGAAATGGGTTCAGAATTCTTCCCAGTGTCTGAAAGGGCACAAAACTTTCTAGTTCTGACAGCTGCAAGTTCATGTTAAAAAAACAAGGTTTCCTGAAACTTGTCTGTTGGCTGCCTCAAAGCACATCTTGCTATACAGTTGTAAGATTGGCACTAGCAGAAAAGGCACGAATTTGGTTTATTTGCAGTTTATTATTTAGGTTTTAGTTATTTTTTTACTCTTCCCCAGAGGCTGATTTGACACATAAACAGAACTCAACAACTGGTTCTCTTACTGCTTCCTAAATCCTGGAGAATGGTTGGGGGGGGGGGGGGGGGGGTTTGGGGGGGGTTNNGGGGGGGCGTTTGGTGTGGTTTTTTTTTCCCTTTCCCTCATAAAATATACAGGCACAGATCATGCAAATGAAGTTGTGACAATGTAATGCCATTCAGAGAATTTACCAATTTTATATATTTTACTGGGAACTTTTTGTAACTAATGGTGTTACATTAAGCCAGAAGGAGCTTGTTGGCAACACCTGGTGTACTTTAGGACGAGACTGTGTTTCAAATGGAGTGTTTTGTCCAGTGGTTTTCGTTGAAGCTGCATTCTGCTGTGATACCATGCCCTTTCCAGTGACAGCACAAAAATGCGTGGCCATGTAGCAAACTAGGCCTGAAAGTAACCTGCTTAGTTATCTTTTGTTTTGTGGAATGTCTTATCCTTAGCATTTTTTAAAAATTATTTTATTGTTTTAACTTCCTTCTGTTCCTCCTCCATCTAATATATTACTAATAAATACCTGCATCAGAGAGGAGAAGGAGGGAGACTGCTCAATGACATAGGCTAAAATATGACTTAAATCAATTTTTCTCTAGCCTAATAAAACTGTGATACTGAAGGATCAAGCATTTGATGGGTCTAACATATTCAGCTTTGAAGGAAGGATAATGCCACATGTTTCTATGCAATTCACATGTTGCACAGCCTGTGACATGATGGTTCTCTGTGTTTTTTTTTTTTTTTAAATAAAAAAAATCTAAGCTCCGTGTGTTATTTTTGCAAGTCTTTAATTGTTTGTGCTGCACCTCATTAGTGACAAGAATAGCATCTTGGAGAATCTTCTGAGCAATGCAGAAATGGAGCATGTGTTCACATTTATAGTGTGATGTGGTGTGAAGGAGGGTTAATTGTATGGATTAACTGTTCTCTGGAGTAGATAGATGTTTTCTCCTTTGATGTTGTGGTGTCCTTGGACAATTAATGCATGAGCTGAAGTTTTTGGTTTGAAAGTTTCGGCTTAAGTAGCCTTTAGAAATGTTTGGTGTCATTTGATGTCAAGTCTTATTACCTCATTAAGCATATATATGTATGTGTATGTGTGTCTATATAAAAATGTATTCTGCATTCTGACGTTTTATAAAGGAAACAACTTAATGCTATAATCAGTGGAACACATTCTGGAGAGGTTTTAGATGCCCTAACTTCCTCCAAGTAAAACTTAAGAAAGCTGATATTTCTCATATGTTGATAATAACATGGGGGAAATAAAGCATCTTCTAATTTCAGAGCTTCTTGATGTACAACAGTGAATGGGTGATAATGGTTACTGGCCCCTTGGTGGCTTTTATAAAGTGAGTTGGTGGTTTTGAATCTCCTTCCTCCTGAGGTGATAACATGTATGGCACAGCACTGCTCTGCATTGCAAGTACTGACCACAGCAAAGGAGACAAAAACCTCTGAATTGTCCTCAAAAGTGAGTTACTGCCTTCACCCAAGTGAAGTCTGTTGATATCAAGGGTGACCCATATTGCCCGTGGTAATTAATAGAAGCCTGACATAAGTAGGGAGTTCTGGATTTTAGGTCCCCTTTTTAAAGGAGAAAAAGTTTTAATTTTCATTTGCATCTTGGTTAATTTCTGCACCAGGTGAGCTTGATAAAGGACATTCCTATTTCCACTTTGTACTACTGTTGTTGCAATATTGCAGTATTTTCTGTAAGGACGGGGTGAAGGCTGCCTTAACTCTGAGCAATTATTTAGTCACAGGAGCTGCCTAAGTTTAGTGTAGAAGTGAAGGGTTTTTGTCAACTGTGCTTCAAGTTAGTGCTTGTTTGGTGTGGCTTGGGATGTTTTTGTTGTTGTTGGTTTTGTTGGTAGGTGCTGTTTTGGAGGAGAAAGCTGTTTTTCATAAAAAGTGAATGTTTTGTGGTCTAGTTTACATCTAGTTTTTAGAGAAGGTAGATTTTTCCTCTAGTGTAACAATACCCTGGCTGTTCAGCCTTCTCTTTCAGACAGTGCATCAAAGGTTAGGTGGATGCAGACAACATGTTCAATCCTCTTGCATTTCACAAATGAAATTTAAGGTGTCTTTTGTTTGCTTTTGAAATTATTCACATCAGGCTTACATTTGGGGGCATAATATATTTTTAAGCAAGGCTTCCATCTTCAGTATGTAGGAAAAAAAGCCCTTCCCTTTGCTTGTAAATCTGGGGCTTAAATTGGGTTCGTAAGCCCCTGTTGTATAGAGGACAGATGTTTGTTTTGTATTTAGTCATTGTCATTCATACCTGGAAGGAGTTACTTAAATGCAAATGCTCATTTCTTGCATGTATTTCATGTTTATTAATCGTCTGCTGCACAGTCTTGGTTATAAAAAGTTAAAATGCAGTTGGTACTTGACAGTATGCTGGTGTCTGACATGTTGATTGTGCCATCTTTATCACATTTCTGGGTTGGAAACGTGATTTTAGGCTGTGAGTCATACACAGCTTTTTTTATTAACAGTTGTATTTTGCGGTGTTTTTAATAAGTAAAAGGATATGCACACATTTAATAGGGAGGGTGGGATCCAGGACATTTAAACTCCAAAACAGTCTGCAACAGCTGGAAATAGAGGTGTAAAAAGTGGTTGTAACAAGCTTACTGTGCTAAAAGGCTTTCACCAGAGAGCAGACACAGGGCACTGATCCTTAGTCCAGCTGTGAATGTGTTCAGCGCTGGGCAGAGCATTGCAGTGGTGAGTGTGTTACGTGTGTTCTGCCTCAGACTTCCCAGTCAGGTGTCTGAAGGACAGCAATATTTGTTAATTTTTCTCCACTGTTGTGTGCAGTTGAAATAGTTGTTTGGAATATCATTCATCTGAAATGCCCTGGGTGTTTTCCAGACACCAAGAGAGAAAGGTTCCTGCTGCGAAAGTCCTGGGTTAGGTCTTCATTGCTGAAACAGGTGTAATTACTACACTGATACTGCAATCTTGACATAAAATTCCTGATAGAGTTAGTGCGATTCCATGCAGCTGATGAAGTCTTGGGTGAGGAGTGAAATAATGACACTGACTTTTTACTTGATGTAAAATTTCCAGTTGTCTTCTGGCGTCTTTACATTAAAATAGCTATGTCAATGGAAAATTTATATCTTTCTCTTTAGCAATGAAGGTACAGCCAAATAGTGCAAATGAAGGGTGGAGAAAGGGGATATGGTGCATAAAACAGGATGATCAGATCACTCATGGCCACACATTGCTTGAGTTGGTTTTGTTACAGTAAAAACGATTGCATTTTGTTCTGCCTTCCATGATACTGCTTCCATGTGTAATGCTAATAGGCTTGTGCCCTTCCTTCTGCAGAAATAAGGGATAGGGTTTGGACATAAAAGCACTTGGTTACACTTCTCTAGATGTGCTGTTTATCAGAAATCCTGTGTCTTATTTGCAGTACACCTTGTCTAGGCTGCCAAAGGAATGGGAGATTTGAGGTGGCTGAGACCATTCCGAAACCCTTTGTCATAGTAAAGTCTATGCCTTTTTTAAGAAAAGAATTGTAAGGTAGCTTGAGGTATGAAAAGGACATAAGTTATTCTCTTTGGAAAGAAACACAGGCTATGGTTCTACTACGGTCCTGATTAGCACACTGGGCTCTTGGCTTGGTTGTGCCATGGACTGCATGCCCCTTAATCCTCTGTGGGTTTCCTTCCATTCTTTGCCTCTTGTTTCTAGACAGCAAGTCTTTCAGCTGTGACAGTCCTTCCCAGTGTGTCCACACTGAGTCTTTCAGGATGCAAATCACAATTCTGGCTTGTAGGTGTCTCCATAGTATGGGTGACCATAGTTCATGTTGTGTAAAGTTTGTTGTTTTCTTTTTTTCTCCCCACCTTGTTTCTCTGCAGGGACAAAGTTGACTTTTTTCTGATTCCCCCCCTCCTTTTATAATGAACTTCAGGTTTTTTTAGACATTCATTTCCTGTCTTGTTTGGGAAAGGCAGATATGTGTTGGGTTAAAACAATAATTAGGCTTGGCTGTTTATACAGGTGGGGAAACCACGTGTAGAAGGAAAAGGAAGAATTAAGTCTCGGAGTGACCTGGGAAGAAGAGAATAAATTTTTTTTTTCTTTTTCTTTCTTAGCTCTTTCTAGAGTAAACCTGCTGTTGAAGTTGAGGTGCACCATGCTTTTCGTGTAGCTCTACTACTTTGTGTTTCTGTAATATGAGAGTATTTGACAACATCGTGGCAGCTTCTCTTGCCTGTGCAGTACAGACGGTTAATTTCTTATGCCAGTAAGATGTTACTGGGATTCACGTGAAAATTTCAAGAGGCAAATAAGACTAACTTGAAAAACAGCTAATAATTTGTCATAGCTCTACATGGAAATATTTCAAAATGTTTAGTTTGGGTGTTTGTGCATGGCTAGGTTTATGCCTAAAGCATAAGAGCACAGCAGACCTGTGCGTACCAATGTATTATTTTTTTTAATCACAAAACCTCTTCTAAAGTTCCTTCCCCTGAGCACTGTGTGGACAAGACACAGCAGCACAAGAGAAGGTGCACTGCAGGTCTGCAACTGGGCAATATTCTGTCTGCAGCTGAGCTGGGCAAAGAAGTTGCCTTACTGCTTTTTATAAAATCTATATGCCTTTTAAAACCCAGATCCATTTGACAGGATCAGCTCAAGGAAAGCAACCGTGTGATCAGCCAAATGGGCAGATTTCAGGACACCAGGACATCTGTGGTGTATCGGGAGGCTGGGGGATGGGGAGTGACACGCCACTGGGGAAGGGCAGGAATGGGTGGCCAATTCAATCAGACAGCAGAACAAAACCCATCTGACCCTGCCCGATACAAAGGGCATATTTAAATCGAGATCCCTCCTAAGACAGTGTAGCTGCGGTTTGATTTGCACAGTTTCTGGTTTGGCCTGGAATACAGTGTGTGTCAGGGGTGTGTGTACTACACCCTGTGCTGCCCTGAGCGTTTGGGGAACCCCTCCAGCTGCTCCTCATTTTGCAGTTTTACAGCCTTCCCTTGGTGCACTGCACCACCACTTCTTTAATATTGTTTTTAGTCTCCTTTTTGGGTTCTTTATCCTTGATTATATACCACACTATCAATAGATGCATGTCACACAATTCTGCAAGCACCAGAACTCAACAGACACCAAGGAGAGTGGCCAGTTAATAATCTTGAGATGATACAGAGCAGTAATTAACTGTAAAAACAACAAAACAAAAATGTTAAGCAGCTCCTGTGTAACTTACCTTTTAGAACTCCAAATTTCCACTGCCTCTCAGATATTCTTAATTTTTCAATAATTATCTAGACTCAAAACCTTTTCCAAAAAGGAAATGAGGCATTTTGGGGCTGAATTCCAAAACAAGTTTCCTTTCTTGCACACGCAAACTACTAGTCTATAAATTTAGATACAGAACTTATATAATCTGCTTTCTTTTGAATATTATCAACATTTCTCCAAATGTGGAGTCTCTTTTATTCTGAAGGATTTGAGCTGACAACTGTGTTTTCTGGAAATGTCCTTAAATTCTGCATTAGGGAGAGACAAATAACACAGATTATTATTTTATGTTTCTTCAGCTAAGCTAGCAGAAGATGTTCCTTTTTGTAGTTCCATCAGTACAAACACTCCAGATAGCTTGCATGACAAATACTGACCTTAAAAAGACAAAAGGAGCCATAAGGAATTGATTTGGTTGCATCAATGTTCTTGGCTAAAGCAGAATCATCTTCTGCAAGGAGTGATTTGCAAGGCTTGGAACAGGTTGTTCTGTTTATTTGCTGCCTTAGAGGTGGTAAATTAATTATTACCAGTGATAATAGTACAAGCACAAGGTTACAGATTTCATTATCTGAAATAACCTTATTCACCTCCTCCTCTTTTTTTCCTCCTTCCTAACAAGCTCTCACAAAAACGAAATCTTGAATATTTGACTGCAACACAGTCTGCACAAAAAACAAAAGTTGTGTCTACAACTTGGCACTAAAAACTTCTTTTAACTTTACGCCCTCTAAAGTTCAGTATCATGTAGCAGGTTCCATTTAACAAGGTGGTTTTATTTGGGAATATTCTTAATTATTGGAAGGAAACCATGGCAAATTGTGGAACTTATATTTGAGACTTGACTGCACTTTTGTTCCAATGAGTAACATTTGTCAGCAGCTGAATCCAGCACATTCTATTTCTGAGTCTCTTTTTTGCAACTTACAAATACAGTACATATTGTACCTTTGGTGGAAATAGAAGTAAAATATCTTTTTTTCAGCTTTCTCAAGATTTGTGTTTTTTGGAGTTAACATAACATCTGGAACTGGAACTAAAAATTGGAAACAATTCAGATCAGAAACAAGCATACCTTTGTCAAGCCTGTATTTGTTCAAGTCCTGGATAAAATTTGCAAGCCAAATTTTCCAAATTATGTAGAACCACTATTTTATCCATTAGAAGTTTGGAACCCTCATCACTGTGTAATCTACTATTATTGGCCAGACAGCTGTCTGCCAAACCAAGGAGGAATACTGAAAAAGAAAAAACAACAGAAAAGAACCTTGCTCCCGTTGACATCCAGAATCTAAAAAGGGGACACTGCAGGGTTTTTTTTCCATTCATGGATTGACCTGAACTGTTATTCCCAGAAAAAGTCATGTTTAGATGTTCAAGGAAGTCACCCTTTTGTCTGCATTCTTCTAAACCAGTTTATGCAGAAGTAGGACAAATCTTCAGTTTCCTCTGCAGTTTTAAAATTGTTAAGCGTATCATGGGGGTGGGGGGAAATCCACACCTATTGCATTTAGAATAACAACAAGAAAATTGTTGCCATGTACTCTGCATCACAGAATGTGAAACATCCAAGTATATTTTTTTCCTGTCACATCCCCCAACCCTATTTTTAAGCACTGCCTTCTGCACTTACCCATTTTGGCAAAGCCCAACTGCAGTATCGTGTAAGAGACTACTTCAGTGCCACTTCTGCTTATTCTAAAATCAGAAAATACCAGAAATGTCAATGGGCAGGCTGTTTCCCACTTCTGTGGGTACAAGCAGAGTGCCATATTAATTCTCACAAAGAAAACAGTCGTGAGTCACCTGACAGGTCCAGTGTGGAATATGGTGAGCACTGTTAGGGAATTGGAGCGATTGTTGGTAAAGCTAATGGTATCAGACAAAATGCAGGTTTGCACCTTAAAGAATCCATAATCAAAATATGAGACCTCACTGACAAAGCAATGAACCTGCTGTTGAAGTGAATGTGCCTGTGATAAGGATCTCTATTTCTGTGATGATATCTTCTCAGTGACTTGCTGAGTGACTTGCCTCAGCACCATGGTCCTCAGAGACTTCTGAACTGAGCTTCTGGCAGAGGTAGGGGCACTGTGAGCTTTTGGATGAAAAACACTATAAAGCACTATAAAACTCTTCTTCCTTCAGTGCAAATAATTTGTCATTAAAGGTTACCCATACTGGTAGTTCTTGGCCCAGGATTATAAACTGTAAATGCTTACAGCATCTTTCACTCTTAGGGGGGCAGCAGCACACAGACCATAGCTTTGTACAGCTGGAGGAGGTGAGCATCCTGTGCAGTACTCTCTGATGGGTCTGGGGAAGTTGCTTGGTACATCTTGAGATAGCAGGTGGTGTGTGGGATCTGTGACAGCCTTCCTTGTGTCACTGTTTCTAATTTAACACGGAGGAGGATTGGAGGCTGGCTGTGGTGCCAGTGGATCACCCATGTGTATGCAATGGGTCTCTGCTTTCCAGTTCCTCCGTTTTGGCACCGTGTTGGGCTCAAACATCCCAGTGCAGACCTGTGAAGTACTGCTGCCTACTTGTTCTTAGAGAAGGGAAGTTTTCACCTTTCTTGGGCGGTTTACTGTCTTCATTTAGACTGGGATTTTCAGTGTACCTTGGGAGCTTTGACCATCATCACTGAAGTTTGATGGGAATTGTCAGTTTAAGCTCCCTTGGAGTTCAGTGCAGGTTCTAATCTCCAACCAGCACCAAACTCAAAAGCTGACTTGTAAGACTGGAGAATGCTCAGTTTAGCAGCCATTTTCAAAGCACTCGTTTCCAGAGCTTGTTGGTGGTGTCTGTCTGAAGCCAATTCCCTAATCCCCAATAGATGGTATATTTGTATTTAAGCTGTCATGTGCGTTGTGGTTCTTGAACAGCAAATTGCAGCAGAAGCCTCAGAAGAACAAACAAATGGTTGTGAACAGTATACTGCTTTTGGGAAAATCCTGTGTATATTTTAACCTTATTTAAAAGCTCGGGTGAGAACCTTCCTGAGGTCAGGAAGATGTGGGGGTTCAGACTGCAGAGATTTTATCTGCTTAACATTAGCTAGTCAGGATCGCATGAGGCTGCAATCCTCAAAACTGTTTGGCTGAGCACCAGTTGTGCATTGCACAGAGAGAGATTGCCAAGAACCCGTTTTGCAATAATGTTTAGAAATTTCCCCTAACGATACAGACCAAATAAAAATTGCTTTATGCTTTAGTGAATCATATTCTTCTCTAAATAAAATGTTTAAAGTGCTTGCAAGTCTTATCTGATGAGTATCTCATCGTAAGTCGATGTGTCCCCAAATCACAGCTGATATTTTGAGTTTTGTTTAGTTTTTCAGTGGATCTTTAAATATGTTCTGTATGCTGCTTGGTGGTCTTTGTAGTGTTGTCAGCTCACATGGGCTTGGCTGTTGTCCTTTCCAGCTGCTAAAGCTGTGTTAGAAGATGAAATATGCTGTTCTATGTAACCAATTTCAGTATTCAGCAGTACTAAGGGCAGTCTGAGAGAGCCATTGCCTGGTGCACCAGGAGAGGCCTTTCTGGGTGTGCTTAATGGGTGGTCTTGGGAAAAGAGTGAAGAGTTTGAGAAACCATCCTTTAAAATAATGTGTCCATAAAAGTGGTCTTCAACACATGTAGCTTGCTTCCAGGATCTGCAGAGATGGAAGTGCGCTGAATTATGCACACTGAATCCAATAATTTGGCTTTTTTGATATGTGGAAATTTTTTTTACTTGAAGAAGGTAATATAGGTAGGAACAGGACAGAAGATTAATGAATAAGTTCAGTGTGTGTTGTTGGAGATTTTAAAAGTATTTAATTGCCACCCAGCTAAATAGAAGAAATCCTAAATTTCATGATTTGTGTAAAGCACCTTTGCTGGACTTCTTCAGAGCATGCTCTTCAGAGAAATACTTTGGCATCTCTTGACCAAGGGAAATGAACTAATTTAGGCCAGTGGAGATGAAATGGTATATAATCAGTGCTATATTTTGTTGTTACTGCTAACATTATTATTTAAAAACTAGGCTGCCAAACAAAACCAGCGGTCTGAAGTAACTCTCGTCCTCCTAAAACCCTGTCATTATTGTGTGTGTGGGAACCCTATGCAATGCGAAAAATATAACGAGGTCTTCAAAAGACTTGCTGCTTGTTTATTTAAAAAACAAAACAAAAGTAGCTCAGAGTTTGTTTAACAATATTTTAACATTACTATTTGATAAAGCTGCTAAATTCATCTGTTTCAGGAGGGCAACAGAAACAGTGATGTGAGTTACTGGGAAGTTCAAAACTATTTTGTGTAAAACGTGACATAAACACAATCAATCCCGGACCCCCTTAATCAAGATTTATCAGTAAAGCAGTGTGGAGAGTTCAGTCCACTGAGCTCTTTTTATTTTAATTAGTTTTTGATTTCAAGACATATGAAAGAAACCCCTTTCTTGAGGCAGGAATTAACTGTATAAAACTATGCCTGGGGAATGGCTATCCAACTGCTATTAAAAGTCACATTTTTCAAGCAATTTTGTAGCTTCTGTAGTGTGCTCCGGTATCTTCAGAGCATGTTCCTCTCTGCATTGTGTCTGCATTCTCTTCCCTATCAATGAAGGCTACAAAGCCTAACCTGATCTAGTTTCTTCAGTGTGTCCTTTCTCCACTGGCTAAGAAAAACTGAACTCTCATAAAAGTGTTTGCTGATTGGTCTGTTGTTTGACTATATTTTTATCTCACAGCCTTCCCAGCTCTTCTTCTTGATGAGAACAAGCTTCATATGTTTTCTAAACCCACTTAATCCTTTTTTATATACTTTCTGTGGACCCTTTCCAGCTTGCTGCTGCTAAACCAGATGTCCTTTAAACTTGCATAATTTATTTACATAACCCACTTCCAAATATATTTGTGTCTAAAGCCATGTCACTTCTTGTAGGTAAATTGATGGATGAACAGCCTTGCTTTTACCATAGCCTGATAGCAAATAGATCACTGAGGTCCTGTCTGTCTTCTGGTATTCTGCAGTGATACTCAAGACAATACTTAGCATATATAAACAAAACTTTTACCAAATAATATCCCATTTTTATAATATGGGATATTAGTGTGGATTGGGTTACTGCACACTGGTGCATGCCTGGTGTGACCACGTAAATAATTTAAAATATGGACTGGTAAAGAGGAAAGTTTATAAAAATTGTCTGCTGTGCACAATGTGTATAAATGTATAGTATTCTTAGTGGTCTCATCCTGAATTTCAGACCTTGATTCTAAGTAAAATCAGATAAAATGGAAATGAATCCTCCTTATATGATAACCAGATATGTTTATGGTTTGGAAAGCAAAATTCCTATCAAATGGATTGAACAGGAGGGGTAGAGGAATGGGATGTAATTTGGAGAAGGAGTGTACTTTCCTCTTCAAGTAGTGCTATAAACTAGCCATCACTGACATGATCAGCTCACAGAGAGGAGAAGTCTTAGCTGTGTCAGGAATGAAAAGCTGAGTGCATCACTGAGCCTTTTGTTGGAATATCTTCAAGTGCCTTACTCAAGCATGAGTGTCTTCACTGCAGCCCTTTGAGATAATTAATAGCAGAAGGAAGGGTATGTTTGTAGCAGGAGGAATGATTTTTACAAATTGTTGGGCCAAGGTTCTCCCTCTTTACTAAGGGAGAATAAATGTGTGGGAGTGAAACCAAGGAGTCCTGATTTTTTTTCAGTCTTGTGCCCTAAAACTGCTACCACCTACCTCTGTGTTGGAGTAAGAATATTCTGTAATTCAGTTATTACATTGGGAATTCACTTTATTTTCAATAATGTGTTTTGAGGATGACAGCCATAGCCCTCTGTTCTTCAGAGGACTCTACCTGGCAAGCTGAAACCCAGGTTGAGTATGTGCAGTTAGTACTGGAAGATCAGCATTCAGTCTTATCTTTTGACGTTGACGGTTTCCTAGCACAGGAAGGACACTGACCTGTTGGAGAGTCCAGAGGAGGACACCAATATGATTAGAGGGATGTAGGAGAGGCAGTGAGAATTGGGGTTGTTCAGCATGGGGAAAAGAAGGCATTGAATTGACCTAGTTGTACCTGAAGGGGCCTACAAACAAGATGGAGGGAGACTTTTTACGAGAACATGTAGTGACAGGACAAAGAGGAATGGCTTCCAACTGAGAGTGGGTTTAGATTGGATATTAAGCAGAAATTTCTTTACTGTGAGCGTGGTGAGGCCTGGAACAGGTTGCCCAGAGAAGCTGTGGGTGCCCCATCCCTGGAAGTGTTCAAGGCCAGGTTGGCTTTGAGCAACCTGTTCAAAGGTCTCCATGCCCATGGCAGGGGGAATTGGAACTAGATCATCTTTAAGGTCCCTGCCAATGCAGACCATTCTGTGATTCTATGGCATCCAAGGTCTAAGCCTCCATGTGCTCCAGAGAGTTAGAGCTGGGCAAGAGGGATCACTTTGTGTTGTAGAAGTGGTTTCTCCAATTAATTTATGCTGTTAGGACCCTACTTACACAGTCTTGTTTCTGCATAGCAGCTATTTTTAAGTGTAGAGAGCTGCTGCATGCTTGCTCCACATCCTGCCTTAGAGTTTCCGTAACATGGTGCAGCCTTGGGTGCAAAGGTTTTGACATGTTTGTTTTTCACCATCTTGCATGCCTGTGGTAGGGGTGTGTGGGGGTTTTTTGCTCTTTGGTAATAAATGTTTTTGTGGTTTGGGACATTGACTGCTGCAAGAATTATGCTATTCCCTCTGTCCAGCCGGACAGATGGCTTAACCACAGAGGTCTCCATTGCAATTGTCCTGTTAAGGATTGAAATAATATTTAAAATATAAGTTGGTGCACATGCTGTAATTTTGGATGGCTATTTTCGCTTGTATGCTTGTTAAAATGAGATCCTCATTTTATGTTGTGTGCCAGGTTCCCAAGATCCTCAGTCACTTTTCTTAAAAGCACAGTTAAACCTTTCCATGAACTTTAGCCTAGTTAACTGGTTTAAGAACTGGTAAGTTAGGCTTTTCTCCTGGACTGTACATAGGATTTGTGTTTGTTCTGTGCTTCTGGTGCTGTCAAGGGTAGAAATCATGCACGTGCCTCAGTATTCTCATGTCTTTCTATTTTGGCTTTAAGGGGAAGGACACAAAATGTAGGCATGTCAACAAGTATGAAGCAGTAGTATAAATACAACTTCTTAAAACTCTTGCTCAACTTGTCTTAGAAGTGTTGCAGCTTTGCAAAAAACCAGCAACTGATGACAAATGTGCTGTTGGTTATCATTCATGATCATCTTAGTCTTAATATGCATGTTGAGCCCCGTCAAACTGGTTTTTAGAAAGCTATTACTGAAACTAATAGCAAAGACCATATAGTGCATTTTTTAGTTGTTTGTTTCATGTCACTTTGCTGGGGCTAACGGGTACCCCTGAAGCACTTAATAAAATTCAAGTGCTCTAAATGTGATTGGTACAATTAAAACAATGGAAGTTAATGACTGAATTCAGAAACTGATCCTGTTCATGGTGGTCAACCAAATGAATTATACAGAAGTGTACAAATTCTCCAGTCTTAAGTTATGTCTGCACAAAACAACTTTCCTGATGCAGGTGAAACAATTAAAATTTAGTAATTGGCCACAGACAAGGATGAGCATTTAAAGGATCAAAGGCAAAGCTGGAAATTGAACCCTTGCTTGATTCCTACCCTGCCTGATCAGAAGTGTTTGCTTTTCTGCAGTTAATAGACTGATGAGAAGCTCTGTTTTCACACGGTTGTACAATAGGCCTCTGTGTAGATAGCTCAGTACATTGTGAAGTCAAGGGTGTGTTTTCCAGTTAGCAGAAAACCACAGGAAAATTGGTGGGTTTTTGCACAGAAATAATATGTCTTTCTAGAATGAAGTGGTTTTGATCAAGTACTGCACGATCCAAGTAAGATTGTAGAATTGCTGCAAGACGAAATTCTGTAGCTTTGTATAGTTCAGGCTGTTATCTGTTTAGAGTTTATTTGAAAATTTGTGGGATTTCAGGGTCTTTTTTTGGTTTGTCCAAAGACTGTGAACTGCAGCTATGTAGACGTTTTAAATATTGCCTATTATGGAAAAATATGAACTGTTCTAATTTTACTGAAAAAGAATACTTTTTTTTGTGACTACATTAGAATGTCGTTTCAGTTGGGTGGTAATAGACTGGATATAAACAGTTTATCCTCCACATTCAGCATTCATCCTTTCATTGTTTATTCTTCTATTTTTTCAAAATAGAAACTGGTGTTTCCCTTTTCAAGCAATTTGCAGTTGTCAAGAGTATTGCTAATCAAAATAGAGCATAACATTGAGTGTTTGAGTCTCTTAACCTCCTAACCATGGAATAACTTTCCAAGTAAGGCATATTTCCTCCTCTGAAACAAATAAGCTCATTTGAAAGTTAATGGTAGTCAGTTACTGCTGGTTTTTTTGGGCCTCCCCCATCCCTCTCCTCAGAAACTGCTGTTAACTGGCCTTGCAGTTTGCCTTGTCAAGAGTTGTGCAGTAAAGAATTAAATGCATGAGGGATAAGAGTGTTCTGTGGACCATCAAGCCCTGTTCAGGACTGAGAAGACAGCATGATTTGGAAGGAGATTGGTCTTCATGTTCTTGGGCATGAAGTTTTGATTTTACTTTCCTGTGGGATTCAAAACAAACTTGCACCATATATGGGTGGGATGACCTTGAACCTCTAGAATGGTTTATTGATGGTACAACAAATCAAGGTTTTGGTCAATGCCATTTGTTTTGATGCTTTTTGAGCTTTGATTCTCACTCTAGTGCCTTAAAAACCCTGTTGGTTGTCATTGCGTAGAGTATGAATGTATCTTTTGAATTGCTAAAATATTGAGTTAGTAATTATAAAAAACTAAATGCTTTGCATCTATCTTTCTAGAAACACATTTGGTGTCTTGGTTGCCTCTTTCAGATTCACTGCTTACTAACTGGGAGTGTGGAAAATTTGAAAAGTTCTGTGAACTTTCCTTGGGACATCTTCGAAGTTGTATTTAGTGGAAGCTGTAGAGTTACCAGAACTAACTTCGCCTGCTCATGAGCCATCACATTCTGACCTGAAGTTATAAATACAAGATGGTGGAAGCAGAGTACTTAATTGCTTTACTGACTTTTGCTTTATATCTTTTATTTATATGAGAGACATGGGATTTCTTCAGCAGCATTCCAGGCAAGAATTAGTGTAGAGAAGCAGTTCTTTTGATCACTGTTTTTTGTTAGAGTTTTTGTCTTTTTCTTGTTTGTTTGTTTGTTTGTTTTCCCAACCAGTATTGCTCTAAAATGGCTCTGTAACCATTTTTTAAATAAAATTTGGAATCAAAAAATAGGCTGGTGTGGAGGAGCAGAGAATTGAATATAGTTTTCACAATCAGAGTTCTGCCTTCTCTTTTTGTCTTTTTCCAAAGGAAGTGGAATACTTACTCGTTCTTAAAGGGGATAAAGCCTGGCCATTTTCAATAATCAATCAGTTTGCAGTGAAGTTGTAACACAGTTGCAAGCAGGGCAGTGTGATTTCCCTGCTGGGTGCTCCTGGCCAGCACAATGCGGCTGCACTTCAATCAGGATGGCTCTGAGGCACAGAAGTGACAGAGAACACGGTGGTTAATGTGTTATCTGCGTGCTGCTGCCCTACTGTGTACAGCAGTGGGGAAGAAATCCGTTGAAAGGGATGGGGAGCTGGGATAATGTTGATACTGATTGGATTAGACATTTTTCATGTCTGATCTTTAGTTAAGAAGCTGTTGAGTTCCTCTGCTGTTGATTGGACTTGATATTTCAGGTTCGTTTTTCCTTTGTAGTAGCATTAATAATGCCTTCAGCATAGAAATGTCTAGATGAAAACCTATCTATTCATGTTCCTCTAAACATGTTTTTTGGACAATATTTAAAAAAAATTTCTACATAGGCTTTTTACAGCTTTAATCTTTGGATGTGGGGCTGTTTTTGTGAGGCAGTGTGCATAAGTTGAGAAGGTCTTTGCCCGAAAGAATTTGTACCTTAGAGCCTTCTAACATGAAACTTCCCAAGTGTTCAAATGGTTTGATGCAGTGCCACTTAAAACAGACGTGGCTGTGGGGAACCAGTAAGTTGCAGAGAAGAAAACAAGCACTTGGTATTCTAGACATTTTTTTGTCTGTTTGCAATAACTAACCTGTCGGGCTTTCCCGATACTATTTCTAGTGTTTTTGAAGATGACTGAGAGAAGGACTTGGCAAGCTAGGAAATGAAATAGGAGGGATACTGAAACTTAATTTCTTCAAAAGTAATTCTCCTCAAGCTGTATAAACTTTCTTGAGTTAAATATTGTAGAGAACAAAGATACTACATTTTCAGTGAAATATTAATGATAACAGTTGGTTCTCTTTGCTGTCCAAGACACTCACTAAAATCACCAGGTGATGTAAATTTTTCTTATTACATCAGCATACTCTTCCTTCAAAAAGCAAAATAAAGCTATCTCTTCCCTGACTTGGGAGGAAAAAAAAGACCATGAAGAATAATAATAAAAACTCTGCATTTTTATGCATGTTTTTGAGGTCATCTGAAGTTGAGTTGTATATTCTGACTGAGGTCCTTGGCCTGCACGTAAACACGTTAGCTGTTGTCAAGGATGTGCAGTGGCACACACTCTCCAGTGAGAGTGTAGCCAGAGCCAGAATTCACGAGAAAGGCAATAGCATCTGACAGGGCTGCCAGCATTGCAGACCTGCAATTCAGACACTGTATAAACTGTCTTCTTTTTAAAATAGTGAAGGAGGAATTGAATCTGAAAGACAATATCAAGAAGTAACTCTTACATATTACATACAGTAACATGAATTTAAAACTAAAAGTATTTATATGACAGGTTTGAAGCCATAGGAGATGTAATATACGCTGCTCTATTCTGTGTGTTGCTCCTTGAGTGGCAGATGATTGGACCTCTGCTGACTGTGCACTGGAAGCAGCACCTGGAGTGAAATGGTTGCACATGAGGCTGGGAGTCAGCAGGCGACTGGTTTAGAACTCCAGCAGCTACTGCTTGAGTTAGAAGAATTGGGGGGAGATTGGGGAAGCTGGGAAACCTTTGTCTTTTGGCTCTGGCCTGCTCTTTCAGCTAACAGCAGTCTCCACAAACTTCCACAACCTACATCTTGTCTGCCTTCAGGCTCTGTCTTGAATTTCTCTTTTGCTGTTGTGCGGGAGAGAAGACAGTAGTTCTGAAACTCTGTCACAGTGTTTGCTATTTGACAGGGTGCTTGGTAGGAGCATTTCAGGGCGTCATATCTAGTGCTACTAGCCTGCTACTAAAAGGCATCAGCTTGCTTTCTGCATGTTGTTACTAATTCAGCTGGTTGAACCAAGCTTTTAAACCATGAAGACTTTAACTTGTTCTAGTTTGTCTGTTAGAACAACAGACAGAAGGTGTTGTTGAAAGTATTGTTGAAAGGTCTTGGTTTGAACTCTTAACTATTTGGGAGATGCTATTCATACTCCATAGACAAAGAATTGGTCCTGCTCTCCCATCTCTCTTTTACACCTCTGTCTGCCATAGGGAAGGAAGAGATTTTTGGATACTGCGCATTTTTCTCCTGTGTGACACTTCTTCGATACTCCCTGCCCTGCTGGTCTGGGAAAAGAAATCCTCCTCTGCCACATACATAATCAGCTCTGTAACATCTGTAGATGCCTGTAATACTAATATGTTTTCATTTTTTTCTCCTGCAGCATCTCCCTTTCTGCTCTTTGCCAACCGGCGGGATGTCCGGCTCGTGGACGCCGGAGGCACGAAGCTGGAGTCCACTGTGGTGGTCAGTGGTTTAGAGGATGCTGCTGCGGTTGACTTCCAGTATTCACAAGGCATCGTTTTCTGGACAGATGTGAGTGAAGAAGCCATCAAGCAAACTTACATTAACCAAACTGGGAATGTGGTGCAGAATGTCATCATTTCTGGTCTGGTTTCCCCGGACGGCCTGGCGTGTGATTGGATTGGGAAAAAACTTTATTGGACGGATTCAGAAACCAATAGGATAGAAGTAGCTAATCTCAATGGAACATCTAGAAAAGTCCTCTTCTGGCAAGACCTTGATCAGCCCAGGGCAATAGCTTTGGATCCAGCTCATGGGTAAATATTAATTTGGCTTAAATGCTTAAATGGATACGGTGGTGATTTATGTTGAGTTTTTAGTTCTGAAAAGAAAAAGAACACATAGCCTTTTGTTTCATTTCACATTTTCCCGGGGTATTTTTCTCAAGATCTGTAACTGAACATATGTTTGAGCTTAAATATTTTGTGGCAAGAAATGGCAGCCCAGACCTTGAGCCAAAAAGAACAATACAGCTGTTCTTAGGTGCCAAGCCAAATATTCAGCCAGTATAATTACCTGGCTTATCCCATTGCACTTTGGAAAAGTAATTAATTTTCCAAGCATTTTAAAATTATTATTATTATTTTCTCAGTTATCTTGTCTGGTAAGTTAACTTGGCTTTTATATGTGATGTCTCTTTAATGTAGACAGCAACATGTGCCAATCTGCATGTGTTGAAATGGGAATTCTCACTTGCTATGTCCTGGTAAACAAAATCAGGATATTTTTAAGTGATGATGTTGAATAATAATGTTTGTGCCAGCAAGGAAAAGAACCCAGGTGAAACTGTGGATTCTCAGTGCTGTAAGGTGACCATGTTAGGAAGTAATAAAGCATACAGACTGAATGTGTCACTTCTAGTGCTCTTGAAAATACTTGCATATGTGTATGGTTCCTTCGTCCCTCTTCAGTCCTCCCCACTGTTTCTTGTGTGCTGTTTGCTCTCCCTGTGCTCAAGCAGTGCTGGTGTTGTGTCCTTTGGGCCTGGCATTCATTGCAGTGATGACTAAATATATTCTGTGCTAGATGGACCCTTGTGAAAATGAGGAAAGAGAACTGAGGTGCATTTCTCTTGTGTGCACAGATCCACACAAGTGAGCTGGATTGCCACTGATGTGCCATTTTCACAATTTCTCAGAGATCACTTTACCTTCCTCTAGGGTATATGTAGGTAGGTTTCTCATCTGTAGGAAAATCTGGCATTAACTGATGTTTTCACTGAGTCTGTCCTCTGCAAAATGATGCTGAGTTAATGCAAGGGCTTAGTATAAACCATAAAAATAAAGTATTTCGTGGTTTATCCTGCTCTGAGAGATGGACAGTTTCTTGAGAAAATACCTGCTTCAGGTGTGTGAGAAGTGAAAATGGAAACTAAGCAACAGAGGGCAACTTAAGATCACCGTGTCAGCACCTTCCATGCCACAGACTGGAACTTTGTCCGGTTGTTTTTGCAGTGTTTCCTGCATAAAGCTTCCCAGATGAATGTGAGGAGTTACAGGTACATTTATGATCACTACATAAAGGGCGTACAAATGCTAAATGAAACTGTGTGTACCCAAAGAAACAAAACCCTTAGTTTTGTTGACACACCAAATGGTGGAGCTGCCTGTGTCCTTCAGATAATGGCTGGAAAGGTACAGCCATTACCAGTAGAAGGGAAAGTGGAGTGACTTTGTTGGGCCAAAGGACTTTTCCAGAGGGGTCCTTATCCTCTTAGTCTTGCTTTCCTTACAGATGCCTTTAGGTGAAAGGAATTCTTTCTGCAGCAAATTGTTGTATAGAGGTATTTTAAATAAATTAACAGGAATCCCGTTGTATCCTGCCAGCAAGTAATCTGTGCAGAATTAATTAATGTTGGTTAATTAGATGTAGAGAGAATATGATGTTAAATTGAGTATTTCACGGTGAGATGGATTACAGAGAGGGGTATGGCACTTTCCATGAAATGCCAATGCCACTGACTTCTCGTAAGTGGATGCAGTTCCTTGCCTTTTGACTGTTTCCTTAAGTGTTGAATCAAAGACAGGTTTGCCCAAATAACTAATATATTAAACTTAAAAGAAAATTTAAAGAATCAGACATCACATATATTTGTGGAATAAAGCATTCAAGTTTGCTTTTACAACCACTTCATTTCACCTGGTATTTCTGAAATATTTCCTAGGTGCATCTGTGAAATAGTGATCATGACATTTGATTTTGGCACAGTAGGCTCTGGGGTTGAGCTCCCATAGAACCAGTTGTTCCTTGTTCCATATTCTCAGGGGAAGAAAACTGGGGGACAGTAGGAGAAAAGAACCATTTAATACCTTTTTATTTGTCTTTTTGTTAATAAGTTTTTGAAATCAGGTGGCTAATACGGTTGCTACAGCTGTCAGAAGAGTAAGAATTCGTGCCAAAATTAGATTAGATCAGAGCACCTGAGTAAGTTTGTGGGGGTTTTGTGTTTTTTCTGCATCATGAAATCTGATGAAGCTCATACTAGGATTCTTAAAACTGGTTGAGGCAATCTGTCAGTGGCTAGTCATTTGCTTTCCGTTTAGAAGAATTTCCATAGAAGTGATTTTGTCCTTTGAGCAGTTTCTACTAGAGAAGTGTGGGTGGGAAGCTTACAAAATGAGGAAGAAAACTTCATTAGTCAACTTCAGTTTCCAGAAGCAAAATGGGACAAATAAGCAGTTTGCAAATGCTTAGCTGATACTGTTAGTACCCAAACGTGGGTTTGTCTAGAATACTCCAAGGCAAGCAAATCTAGTTTCCTTCTGTTGAGAAAATAACATGTTGTTGTGCCGAATGGTGACACCTCCTCTTGTCTTTCAGCTTTAGTAAAGCTGTTTTGCAGAGGTGGATGGGGGACTCTGTGTTGTGGTATTTGCAGTGAGGTGTTGTGTCCAGAGTGGTGTTTGCTTAATGAGTAGGTTTTATTCCATTCTGAGTGCAATTCTTCAAGACATAGACGAGTTTGAGAGAATAGAGAAGAACGCATTGAATATACAGCAATCATCTCTCAGGAATATCAGAAGTGTAATGACCAAGCCTTAGGACATGGGAGATGGGCTAGTTGACGTCTGGAGTTTCCTTTTGAAGCCTGTTTTTCTGTGATCTCCAGCTGACATTCAGGAGTATGATTTTTCAGATGTTCTGATGGGCTTCCTAAGTAGTAAGTCAGATGATGGTGGGTTAGTGACATTTTTAAAGAGAGCTTCATCTTTTGCACACTCAGCCTATCTTCCTTCTTTAAAGGCAGTGATTATCTCAAGGTTATGAATCAGAGAGAGAGATCCCTTTCCCCCTAATGATCATTCAGTGCATTCCTAGAATTTCACTTTCCTAAGACAAGCTGTGAGACACTAAAAGCTTATCTGTGGGTCTCTTCTTCCCAGAGCTAGTGAAAATTATTAATTGTACGGGGTCTTCCAATGCTCTGAAAGAGTATCATAATTAACAGGAGTCAGCTTAATATATAACATCATTCTTTCCTATACACATTCAAACTTTTTTGCTGGACCCACTGTATATTCTAGGGATTAAAGGAAGCAGAATATGTGATAATCCAATTATTCTTCCCTTAAATGAAGGATAAACTAAGGAGACAGAGGAGCGTACAAAATATTTTTCTTTAAATTTGCTGATGCTTCATTTTGAACATTTAGATCCCAGTCCTGCTATAGGTTATGTGAAGCTGAGTTTAGATAATGGAGGACATTAGGCTAAAACTCTTGGTATTGTTTTGGAGAACATTAGCATTTATTTTGGAGAACATTAGCATTTATATAAATTCTTGATAGGGAGACGGCTGATAGGGATTCAATAGTGTTGGTGTTATTAACTTTGAATTTTCGTAAGTCTTTGCATAAGTATTTCCATGTTTTCAGGATAGCGACTTCTAACGAAACTGAATTCATTGTATGTAGAAATTTTACTTGGGCCCAGCTAAAAGAGGTAGCTCAAATTCCCTGTAATGCAGTGCAAAAAACTTAAGTATCATGAACATTGTCTAAAGAAGGAGGAATGTATTTGAAAAACAAGCTTTTATCACATGTCATGGCAAGCAAACTTCAGTTTCCTGAAGAGAAATTTTCAAAAGAATGCATGAATGAGTAGCCAAAACAAATGAGCTAATTCTCAGTCCTGTAGGGAAGGTCTTAGATCTGAACACCCTAGAATGTGTGTTGACAAAGGTCATTAAATCTATGACACAAAAATCTCAAGGCTTGCTACTTCTCCATGTAACACAGGGCTCTGATTCGGAGGATCTGTAGCATATCCATAGTCCTCATATCTGATTTTCACTAAGTGCATAATGAAGTAGTTAGTTCACATTATTAAAGTCCGCAATGTATTAGAGATATTTACTTTGGTTAATATAAATCTTGAATTTATTCCTACTTGTGTGATGGCTGCTGTGTTACCTTCTGGAGTGAGCTTACTGTCCAAGTTCAGGCTGTATTCTTCTACAGGCTTGTTCAGCAGACAATAATGTCTGAGAAATTTTTGCCCCCTCTGTTTGCTGAAGCACAAAGAGCTGAATGAGACATCTGTGAAATGTCTGTGAAATGGTTATTTTAAGGAAAGATAAAAATTGCTTGCATCAATAAAAGGTGTGCTGTCTTGTGGGTTTTTTGGTGCGGGTATAACCACAGTCATCACTTGGTGTAGTCACTGGGGCTGTTGAATTTGCCATACCTGAGCTGGCCTGCTAACTCTGGTGGGGTCTGTACAAATGGTGTTTTTGAGAGAGAAGGATAAGGACCTTTGAACTGGTTTGACTGACTGAAGGAAAGCTGCAAGCCTCTCTCTACATTTCCTCCCTCATTTTAGTTCTTAAAAATTCTTCCATGGCGTGGTGTGGGTCTGTTGGGCAGAGGCAATGCTGGTGCCAGGGGACCACCACCGAAGCTGACTTCATTTATGGAGCAATCTTCCCCTTTTGGAATTGCAAAGGCTTCGGGGGAAGGAAATAAGATACAAATTAGAATGCAGCAATAAGAAAAAAATTACTGAGTACTAAAAATAAATCATCTGTTTTGGCATTCCTCAGAATGGCTATTAGTTTAGAGATTAAAACAAGTCTAATCATGTTCTGAACAGCATTAAGAGAGTGTGTGCCATAGCCCAGCTTAGCCATTGCCTCAGGTTGCTTGTGTGAATCAGCCAAAATCTGCAGGCAGTGGCTGTCATTGACCTAAGGAATATTTGGCACTGAAGGAAGGATTAGATGATAAATGCGCCAAATGGGGTATTAAAAAATGGATATAGAAGGGAGAGCTATCACAATTAGAAAGCTTTCAGTTCAGAGTCTAAAATTTAAAGCCTCAGACATGCCTAGTTGTTAATCCAGTGTTTCCTCAGTGTCACAGCAAAGCCATGAACCAGACCTGGAGCTGTTCTAACTCACAACTGTGTTTATATCAGCACTTAAAACTGCAGTGGTGTTTACTGATGACTCACCAGGACCTTGGTCCCACACAGCAGCATGGCAGGTACACGAGGTTAAGCATGTTGGCCTGCTGTGTTGAAATTATTGGGATCTGTATGAGCTGCAGTAGACTGAGGCTTTTGATACAAATAAGCGTGAATGATGACATCTTTTAAGCAGTGTACCTTCTGGACTTAATCTCCTTTGGAATAGTTGAGAGGAGAGGGAATACTGGAGAAAAACTTGTGACTGTTGCGGATGGTGGAGAAGAAAAACAAGAAACATCCTTTGAGTAAAGGCTGTGCTTTTTAGAGGCTCTAACCATGACTGCTTGCTTAAAATGCAGAAGATGCCCGGGTTTTGACTGAAATGTGCTTATTGCTGCCTGAAAGCTAGAGATTAGTTTATATCCTGTGTGCTTCTAGTTAGTAATTAATTGCAAGTATAAAATTATTTTGAAGCTTTTGGTTAGTTACTTGAAACTCTGTAATATATGAGTAGCACAATTATTATCTTAAAATGAAAGAGAAGTACTCAACTGTAAAATTGGTTCAGAGTCATATCCAGTATCTTGGTATGGCTGTAATTTCTGGGACTTGGAAAGCTTTTGATATGTTGTGTGTCCAAATAGCAATAGCTGCAAATAGTCTCATGCATAAGAAACTTGAAGTTTTTGTGGGAATTGTTATTTACTCTAATTTTCAGATGAGTGTCCTTGATGGTGACAGCCTTTCTTTAAATAGTTCATTAGTCTCTTTTGCTTATTTCTCCCTTTTCCTGCTCATAGATATGACTGAAGATCATATTGTTCAAAGACCTTCTGCTTCATTTGAGAGCAGACCTACCTGTTCAGAGATGATGGGAAAAGTGATTTACTTCTCCCCTACCCACCAAAATTGCAAGGAAAGAGGTGGAAATGTGTAGACTTCCTCAATAATCCCACTGAACTCCCTCCCCTGTTAGCACTCTTCTTTTGCTACAGATTCTGTCATTCCTCCTATCCTGAGTCCTGGGGACTGATACTTCTTTGCCCTATTCACATTTAGTCTTATTAAGTAGTTTGGGAATTGTATTCTTATCTTCTAAATTTCTACACCATTTCTTGAGGGAACAGAAGGAACAACAGGATGGCTTTAGTTGTCACAGTGCCAGTGTGTGTTGCAGTAGTTTCTTGTGTGAAATCAGGAATGCTCTGGGGACCAAAGAGGTGGTGGAAGCTCTTTGATTAGATGACTTAATAGGTGCATTTTATAGCTGCACAAAGTGGAGATCATGGCATATACAACATGTTGGTCTGGCTGGACTGGCACTATTCTGTTCGTCATGAATGGGTTGCTTTGGTTTAACTCAAAACATATTTCTAATTTTTTTTTTTTTGGGTGTAAAATTAAGCATTAATATAAACAGAAATAAGAATTTTTCCACGTAACCTGCTGAAGGTGTTCTTAGGGTTTTGTTTGTTATTGTGTTTAACATTACAAACATGCAAATGAACATGCTTAGGTTGCATGCCTTGACAAATTCCTGTCTGTAGTTGGAGCGTACCTTTCCCCAAACATTGAGTTAAAGCACATCAGCACAGTGAAACATAAAATGTGTTGGTTTGAGCTAAATGTTGAAGGGCAGCTGTGAGATCTGTGGATAAGAGAGCCACCAGCAACTGACATGCACAGCTGGATTACTGTTGTTCAATACGTTTGCTGCACCCCGTCTTCCATTAAGTCAGTACAAGGTGTAGATACAATTTTTTGGACTGTCCCAATATGTTTTAATGCGGTGTTCCTTATGGAGAGAGGAAGAAATCTAGGCTTAACTTCAGGTAGATGTAGTTAAGTCATGACTGGGTCTAGTTCACAAGCTGATGGAGAGTTAAGCAATTCATTCTGCACGTTTTGATATGAGGATACCCTGAATTTTGAGTGTCTGCAGTGTGTCTTAAAATGGGTTGAATGTAGTGAGATTTGGACTGCTTTTCCCTTTCCTAAAATAAATCACATTTTGTGAAGGAAGAAGGGGGCCTGGGGTCAATGGACTGAATATGAAGCAGCAACATGCCCTTGCTGTTAAGAAAACCAACAGCACTCCTGGGCATCATCAGAAGGAGTGCTGCCAGCAGATCAAGAGCCTCCCTCTCTACTCAGTGCTGGTGAAACGACCCCTGAAGTGCTGTGCCCAGTTTTGGGCTCCTCAGCATGAGAGAGACACAGACATGCTGGTGTGAGCTGATCCAAGGGCCACAGAGATCATTAAGGGAGATCATCCACCATAAAAGGCAGGGCTGGTTGAGTTGGGATTGTTCACCCTGGAAAACAGAAGGCTCAGGGGATCTTATCAGTTTGTATGAAGGAGCAAAAATGGAGCTGGACTCTCCTCAGTGGTATCCAGGGAAAGGACTACAGGCAACAGGCACAAACTGAAGTAGAGAAAATTCCACTTAAATGAAAAAAACCAAACTTCTCTATTGTGAGGGTGATGAATCACGGGAAGAGTTGGCCCAGAGAGGTTGTAAAGTCTCCAGCCTTGGAGATACTCAGAATCTGACTGTGTGAGTTGTTTTTCTGTTTCCTGTAGCTTTTGCATACAAATGTGCTAGAATGTGCTTTTAGGGAGGAAAGTGCATAACATGCAAAGCATGTGCAAGCCCCCAGGAGTGTTGCAAGTGTCTCCTTACTGCTGCCCTCCTTTAGCAGGTGAATGTTTTGGAAATCTTCTTGAGTCCTTCCCTCCAAGGATTTTTCAGCTTCATGCTGTCGTGTAACCTGACTTTTTAAGGGGCTCTTGAAGCTGTATTGAATGTGAGCTTGTTTAGCTTTGAGAGATCACTAGGATGTTGTACTCCTTTTCCATACAGGTGATCAGGGAAAGATGTGGCCTTTCCTTGCAAGCGCTTCAATAATATTTGAGCATCCATTAGTTGACAGGCAGTTATGTCTTTCCTCTTTGTTTTCAGTTGCCCATAGTATACTGTACTCTATGTCTGCAATGTATATATTTTAAAAGAAAAAAATAAAAGACATTGTAGGAAAACTGCTGTGGATAAGGCTGGGTCTCAAGGGTTTTGTTTGCTTTGTACACATCTTTGAACACAATGTGATTAGTTGTAATGATTACCTGCTGTGGCATATTTTTGGGTTTGCTGTAATGATTTTGTCAAGAACATCCACATCTCAAAATTCAGTGCTTGAAAAAAGAGAAAAAAAAGGTAATTTGAGTAAGTAATTTGCAGCCTAATGCTATGTAAGATAGACATTCTTTTCTTCTGTAAACAGTTGTGGCTATTTAATTTCACAGTGGAGTTTTTGTATCTTTAAAGGTGGGAGGGGGGAAGTAAGTTTTAAATGTGCAGGAATCTAAACTTCATAGCAATTTCCTGTAAACTCCTGTTTTGTGCCATGGGCTTGTATGAGTTCGAGAACATTGTTGAAATTGGAGAAGTTTGTACTGATTTATATCATCTGTACAACTGGCCCCTTTTGTGTAAGCAGGTTATGTAAGGTTTGGCAACTGTACTGCATTTTGGGAGATGGAAAAAGTGTTTGGGCAGCGTTGGCTGCTTTTTATTATGTCTGTGATACCTTCCAGCTCAGATGGCTGATTGGCTGCTTTTGGAGGGCACAGCCCTGATTTCTAATCTTTGCAAAAATGATGACAAGAGACATGAAGCACCAGGAAATAAGAAATTACCTGCAGCTCTAAAACTGAGGAGAAATATGGTCTTCATCCTGGTTTTGCTCCTGCACCTGGAATTTTAAAATGAGTTAAGCAGGGGAAAGAAAACAAACCAACCAACCAACCAAAAAAAAAGAAAAAAAAAAGGAAAAAACCAAGCCAACAGAAAACCCCACTGGGGTGCAGTTTGCCAACTTCAAAATCTGTTTATTTTTGCAAGGTGGTTTACAGTCCCATTCTTCTGATAGAAGGGAAGCACCATTTAAGCCCTGGTTCAATGTGGTAATTTATATGTCAAAACTCAGTAACGTGCTGACTGCAGTTGAATTGCATTTAATTTAGTTCTGACTAGAAAGCTTGGTAGTGAAGCTTGCAGCTACTGCTCTTACATATAGAGCAGTAACTGAATTTTATGTACTCTCGGGTCTGGTGCTTCTGGCTGCTGGACTGGATGGACTCTTAGTGGCTGTGCATTCAGAAGGAGGCATACGTTTACATCATATCTTTGGTGGAACTTTGGCTTTTACTCTGCTTTGGTCCAGCTGGTTTCATTGGTGTAGCAAAGTGCACTTCAGTTTAGGGACAGAATTGGTGCGAGTGATGTGAAATTATTATTTGATGTTAGTCTCTTTTTTGCCCTGCCCCTCCTTCCTTTCTGCCTTGAAAGTCTGGAGATAAGGTTAAAAACTGGTAAGGGGGGGGGGGGGGGAAGACACTTAAGCATCTCTGAAGAACTAAATGAAGTAACCCACAAGTTTGTCCAAGGTCTGCTTTTTGTTCAGAGCTTCCATAGTGCTGCTTGGTTACATTTTTTTTAAGAGTATTGATTTGTGATAGCTGCTTAGCAGTGAATTTTGCTCACAAGGGCTGTTTTTTTCATTAGCTCTTCAGGAATTCATGTTTTCATTTTCTTTTGCAGGCTCAGTGCTGTTAGACTTCTACTGACCTGTTGCCACGCAAGCAGGATGTAAACTCTTCAGATGCCAGATCTCAGTCCTAAAATGTGATCTAATGTGTACAAAGATACTGGTTTTGATATTTTTAGTTTCTTACAATTGTTATAGTGTGCCTTGGCTCAGGGGTATTTAAAACTCTGTAATTTACATTTAAAAACACCACCATCAACAACAAAATCAACCAAACAAAATAACTACCCAAATGCTTGCCTTAGGCACTTCATTATTATTCAATGTGCATCATTTCAACTGGCTTCAGAAACTGGGAGGCACAATAGCACAGGTAGTACCAGGCTGAGGTTCTTTGCTTAGTCTATTTATTTTTCTGAAATGTTATCTGGGCTAAATACCTGTTTTTTTTTAAATGGTGAGATGAAAATGATAGGGATTGTTAATGTATTGGACAGCAGCAAAATGGGTCCTGTTTGAGAAACAAAAAACCCCAGTCCTGAACCATCATTTGTCCCAGAAACACTGATGATGTCTTGACTGTTTGAAAGTGCTTGTTTTTTTGTTGAGGCCAATAAGAGATGTGGACTCTTGAGCATTCTTTAAAAAATAAATTTAGGAAAGCCCTTTTTTTATTCCCCTCTACAGAAACAATATGTCAGTTATCACTCCAGGCTCCTGAATTAAGGTTAATTTGAATCAGGATGAATCAAGTCAGTTCCTACATACAAACTGTTAAGGCATGAAGACTGATTTCTTTCTCTCAGAAGCCACTTGGAGCTTTTTGCTGTGTTCTCTGCTTGTCCATAAAGCTCCAATCAAAAGTGTCTGCTCTTCGTGTAAGAATTGATCCTGTAGACTGGAGGCACTTGGAAGATGCAAGCTGTAAGGCCTAATGATTACTTCAGGACATTACTAAAATCTTTACTTTCTCCACTGTTTTTCCTGTATTGCTTTTTCTCTGATGAACCAGCTGGTGCAAGCAGATTTCAGTACTTTTGACAGGAGACTAATATTTTTAATCAGATCCATGGGTTATTTCAAGGACAGTTAGCCTTTGTCTTTCTCTTCATCACAAATCATACCAGGGAAGCTTTCCACCAGCCCCAAAAATTTCTCTTGTTACTGTTCCAGTTAAGTTTGCAATGCTGGTTTAGCTAAGCTTGTGCCATTCTTTCCATAATAACCATGGATGTTTCTTTTCTTCAGGATTTATAACTTGTGCAAAAAAAATTCTGTCTTCAGGTGACCCTGTGTTTCAGCCAGGACACTGTATTTTTAACTTGGTTTGAACTAGCTTTGTCACTCAAAATAGAGGAGGGCAAAAAAAGGAGGAAGACTTGACACTCGGTGCATTCTTGAAAAACCCTCACAGGCATGCAGTTAAAACATGACATTTTATGGCCTGTAAGAGTCTCATGTCCAGTGCTGTGTTGTGCCTTGTGCTGCCAAAAAATGTCAAAAGAGACTAGATTTCAGGCTAGAGAAGGGTGGAAGAAGAGGGATGAAAAGGACTGCCCTAGCCAATTGCAGAGTCGAAGGTGAGTGACTTGCCTAGGGGAAGTTGATGAGAAATGCCTCTTTCTCTGGGCAAGTTTCACAGGTGGTTGCTGCCTTTATTTGCCTCTTCTGTTTAAGCACCACTGCTGCTTAACAGGGAACATTGGTCAGACAAGTAATTTGCTAAGGTAACTGAAAGGTTTTGGATTTTCTTGTTTTGTTTCCTTGTAGAATGCTAACATCAGCACCAGAGGTGGGCACCAGGGAAGAAGTGCTGCATTTGGCAGTGGCATGGTTTTAAATGGGCTCACTTAGATCAGAGCAGTCCTGCTGCAGGAGCAGCTGATCTCTACTTGCATTTATTTCCAGACTCCCAATTCAGGGTCTTGATGTGCTGAGAGATCCCCAAACCAGAGCAGATTTCCTAGAATTCATGGCAATTCAGCACCTGCTGCCTGATGAAAGGACAGAAACCTCTTTGAAAAGGAAGGGGGGTTAAATGGAGGCAAAAACTGTATTTGCCATTCCATGGCTTGGCATACACTCCTGTTATGGATCACGGGGATTCTGTGGAGCACATGGAAGGAAGGAAACCTTTACCTCATTAGGTGTTTGATTACTGCAGAGACTCAGTACACTCTGAAAAGTTCACTGAGATCAGCTTGATGATACTTGAGAGATTGCAGCGACACCCTGTAGTCAGGACAAGGTGGTGAACAGGGTATGTTGCTTTTAAAAAGTCCAGCTGAGAGAGAAGTGCTTTGAAAGAAGGCTGCCTGCGTTCAGATTGTTCTCCGTGCTGTCTGAGTGCATCTTCATCCTGCCAACCCTTTCTTTGTGGTGCAGTTACTTTGCTAATACCACGCAGTGCTAAACCTCTGAATGATGTTGAGCTTGGTGCCTGGTAATGAGCTGATATTTAGGTAGAGATGTAATTTTCCTGTGACATTTGTGTGTGAATTTGACAGTACTACTTTTGTACAGCAGTCTCTGTGAGGCCAAGGGTAAGCACACATCACCTATGAAATTAAACAACGGTATTTTTTGGGAAAAGGGCTCTTGAGCTGGAGCTCCTTTAATATCATAGAAAAGCTGTGAGTGGCCTTTGGTTTACAAATTTTTTTTTTTCCCCCCTTCATCTGAATGCATTGAGCTTCAGTGCAGGCTACAATTTTAATGGAAGGCTTAAGGAGAGGAATTTTGTTCCATGATAATTTAGGGGATGTGTTTTCATCCTTTTAACCTGCTTTAAACGTTTAATAGGACTTAGCTAGTTTTGTCTCCTTTGTTTTTTCCTTTAGGTAGCTTTCATGGGATTTTTCATTTTGATCTAAGCTCCTTTTTAGTCTGCACTTATGTGTTTCAATAGCCACATGATATGGCCCAAAGTCACTTCTGATAGCCACGTTTTTCTTCATTCAACAGTCCATCTTTTGTCTGTCTTTGTTCCTGTAGAGTTGGATGCAGGTGGTGCAAGCTAGCACAGATGAGCTGGATCAGAGAACTGATTTGACCTGACCAAAAATGAGTATTTGGCCATATCAGTTTCACAGTGTGATTCAGCAGCTGGTTGCGCAGACAGGTTTTTTTATGCCTGCTTTTCTCTGTCTTTAGTTGTTTGTCAATAGCTGCTTCCCCACACAGCCTGAGTTGCCACAAATTACAGCCTGACTTGTTAAGGAAAACCAAAATGAGTGGCAATTTACATTCATAGGTTGTCCTGTGAACTGGGACAGCTCTCAGCTACTGCTGCTGCTTCTTCAGGAGCAGTCAGTTTGTCCTGGTTGCTGGAGCTGAGGAAGATTTGGGAAGGCATCTGGGGACATGATTCTGCCTCAGCCACTCTAATGTGAGCTGTCTCAGAAACCTGAGGACTCACCTGCTTGGAAGCTTTTTTATTTCAACTAGAAAACTTGTTTTACCCTCACACTCACGTTTGTGTGTGTTGTGATACAAGTGAGCAATTTCTGTCTGTCTGTCTCTCTATCTTTATGGTTATCTCTATTCCCCTCTTCAGTGGGGTAAACTGCTCATGATTATATATGCTGCTATGATCAGAATGACCTAAGTAGGTGCTGTGAGTGCCCTGGAACTGCCCCTGGGAACACAGGCCCCTGGAACAGCACTTTAGATCTGCCTAAATTGGGGTGTAGGATGCACCTGGAGATCAGAGCATTTTAAGGTTAAGTGTGTTATGAGGGACGTTTGCTGGGGATGACTGTGGAGCTGCCTGTAGAGTTTGCAGGAGGATCTTGTGCTGCAAAGGGAGACTGCCCTGCAGAGGAGCATGACAGCAATTACAGATGTAGTCCCCACATCATCCCTGAAGTGGACAGTATTCTCTTTCATAAAATAAAGCACGAAGCTTTTGTGTATAAGCGTGTTTTCACAGTCCACACTCACTCACTCACTTCCTTCGTGGTTCCTACTGTGATTGCATAGTGAGCGCTGTCTTCTTCAGGGGAGCTGAGGGTCTGGGATAATCCAGGTTATGAAACATGTGGCTAAGCATTGTGCAAGACTGAATAGATGTCTCTTAGCCACGCTTTTCTGGAGCTCCAGTGGTAGGAGGACTTAGCTTAGACGCAGCTGAGTGTGCTTGCCCAGCTGGTGCCCATCTGGTGCTCCTGTTGATCCAGTACAGCTCGGGGAGCCTGGGGAGGTGATGGCTCCAGTGCACAGATACCTGCTTTTCTTTGAGGCCTTACTCAGGGCAAAGGCTTTCTGACACAGACTCATGCCCCAATGGCTGTGATGGCGTTGGGAAAGCAGCATCATTTCTCTGCTGGCCTGGGGCAGCTGTGCTAGGAGTTGGCTGTGTTGTGTTTGCATGTCGAACTTGCAGGCTGGGTATGTGGTGCTGGGTAATGTTTACCAGCTGTGAACTGGCTGTCCTCTTCTAAGCAGACTGTTTCTCTTGTAACTGTACAATCTCAACTTTTCATGCAGATGTTGTGTGATTTGCCACACTTGGACCTGGTCCTTTCCAATTGGTAGGTGCTGTTAATGTCTTTTCAGGCTACTTAAATTGCCCATAGGTGGAGTGACAGGGAAACTGGGACATGGATGGGAATGGGGAAAAAATATCCAAAAATTTAATGTCTTTCTAAGTCTTCAAGGATTCATAATTTATTTATTGACAGAAACAAATTTCAGGACACTTGATTTTATTCTTTTTTTCTCCATAGATTAGCAATAGGAGATTAAGCTGTGGTCATTGCCTGCTTGGATAAGTAATTAATTGCTTCAGGATATGATTTAGGATAATAACTTGCAATAAACTGGCCACACAAGGATGACAATCAGTTGTAAATGCTTATGACAATCAGGTACTGCCCAACATTGGAAAAGAATGGTAAAGACATTACACAGTGGCAAAGCTTGTGAGATGATTTCATGAAGGACTTCTTTTGTGCCCTGTGGGCCTGGGGTTTGAGTTACTTTAATAAGTGTGTTAAAGTTTTGGGAGTAAACATTGGTGTCTATACCCTGCTGTATGTATGTACCATTACAAGCTTTGCAGAGAGCTGCTATCCCAGCACGTCTCGTGGCTTAATTTGGGTTTGTCTCTTTCAGATACATGTACTGGACTGACTGGGGTGAGACACCCCGAATAGAACGGGCAGGAATGGACAGCAGCATGCGAAAGATAATTGTTGATTCCGATATTTATTGGCCAAATGGGCTCACGATAGACCTTGACGAGCAGAAACTTTACTGGGCTGACGCGAAACTGAGTTTCATTCATAGGGCAAATCTGGATGGTTCCTTTAGGTAAGTTTACTTTAGTCTATAATAAGGTGTGAGTTATTTCTTACTTTGTGTTCATTTTGAAATGAGACTTTTTTTTCCCAGTAGCCTAGAATAATGCAAATACCTTATCAGTGTTTTTAGATGCAGTTCTTAATAGCCTTGCAAAAAATAGCCTCGCATACTATATAACTGGTTTTAAGAGTAAGACTATTTGTATCAGTATTTCACTATAGACTGTTCACAGCCTTCTTGTACGGCAGGAGTTTTCATTTTTAGGCTCTTGTCTTGAAGATAGTTGGAGATGCTTATTTTTGACCTAGGCAATATAACATTTAACTAGTGACTGGGATTTGACAATATTAATGGTTTTTTTTACCAACAGGAAACACACATTGAGACACACTTGTCCATGGCTCCATCCAGAGATGTCCTTTACGTCATGCCTATTAATTAACCAATTTCAGGTTGTTTCAGACAACAGGCAGTTAGGAAGCAGATTTTCCTAAAGCTTGCTGGAAAGCACAGTACGGAAATTTTGTTTGGTGGCTCCTTTCCAAGTGTGCTGTTGAGTTTTGGCTTTTGTAGACATGGAGGAGTGACACTTGAGGCAGGGCAGACTTAGGCATTTGAAATTGCATCTTCAATTCTGTGCAGTGTTCAATGGGAAGGTTGTGTTGGTCCTGAAGGATGAGTGTCACATGCAGTAAAATGTCCTGCCAGAGTAATCTCTGCATTGTTGTCTGGCTTTGGTCTTCAGGTAGTTTTAAATGACATTTTCATTTTCATGATTTAATAACAATTTAAATGCCTGTGTCAATAAAATTGTTTTGCCTTGGTGAAAAGTTGGAGGAGTTCTATTTTACGCATTTCTGTGTAATAGAATAATATGCCTTTCCCAAAAAACCCACATTTTCCATGGTGTTTCTTGATTTTATTTTTTTTACTGAGAAGCATTCTCTGCCTGATTTTCACAGTCATAAAAGAGCAATAGCAATATTGACATCCTTTATAAAACGCTCTGAAGTTCCTTTGAGAGCAGTGTGTAAGAGCTGGATAATGGTGGCTTTGTAGTAAGTGACAAGTATTGACTGACAGTCCGAAGTGCAGACAAGGGAAAAGGCCTTTGTGGAAGGCGGTGGCAGCTCAAAGTCTGGCTGCAGGTTCGTAGGCACAAAGAAAGATTTTCATACAATAAAACATGAATATGTTTCTCTGATTTGGGGGCGAGTGGCAGAGCGTGAGGTTTCCAGGCTGTTTCTGCAGTTTTCATGCACACATAATTCGTGTGGACTTTACTTATACGTGTGTGTAAATCTTGAAGTTATAATTCGCACGTAAAATCTGTTTTGCTCATTTTAAGGTAGAGAAGGGCCACCTGAAAGGGAGCAAGCCGTTGAATACACTAATTCCAGCAGTCTGTCCAAATTACTTTGTGATAGATCAATGCCCCACCTCCCAAAGAGATTTCTGTTGAACCATAAATCAAATAGTATTGTAGGAAAAAATAATGTATTTTGCATTAAGAAAAAATTGGCTCTTGCATATTTTACTCAGCTGCTAGAGCATGTAACTGCATGCTTGAGGTCAGAATATTCCTGTACAGTGTGCATTCTGGAAGTTCCTGAAGTCTAACTGCACGTGAACTTTTAGGTATTGTCCAACGTAATAACTCCTAAAGTGTTGAGCATATTCATAAAATGCCATGAAGATTGATCTTAATCATAACTCCTTTTAAATGAAATTTTTATTTATCCCCTTTTCCATTCCCCTGATTAGTGTTGAAACAGAAGTCTGTGAAGTTGGGACTCCTAGATTCTGGTGTCAAGGTGGACCTTCAGTAAGGGTTCAGAGTAGATGCTAACTTTAGAAGTTGTTTCTGCTCCTTAAACATGGAGCAAAGTTTCTCTCATACATGTCAATAAAGAAATCTGGGATGTTTCAAATGCTTCCACCCCTCCCATCCCCGAATCCATTCAGGATTACCTCAAAATTCAAATAAAAAGGAAATTTGCATTCTGTGTGGTGGATTAATGGTACTGGAGCAATCTGCCTCTTAGCAAGCTTCAATTTGCAACCACATTTTCTGGAACTATTTCAAGGGATGTAATTACAGGAGAAAGGGAGACTTGATATCTAAGAATGATGGAAATAGGGGCAATACTTCATGGAAAACAGCTGTTATGATATTAGGATACAGGCACTGCTGTTATTAGTTAAGAGGAAAGAACAATGGTGAGAGTGGAAAGAGAAAGTGAAATTAGTATTTGTATTTATTCTGTTGTGTTTTGTGGTAAGAGAAGTAGTGGCAATTAGAAAGACAGAATTTTTAGAACAGTTTCAATTTTATCTCTGGAAGAGAAAGATTATTAATAATTTTGTTTTCTCATGTATATGCCAGTACTCGTTTGCATGTGTCAGTCTGTTTTAAACTTGTCCATGTCTGAATATCGCAAGAATTTTGAGGGTGCTTTTTTATTCCACTCCACCCTGGAAAATGCAAATAAGTACCTATGCTGCTCAAAATGAAACAGAGTCAAATGTTAGCCGTTTTTTGTTTTTCCTTGAATATCTTCAGTGGAAAAAAAAATTGAATGCAGATTGAATATAGGTATAAGAAAATTAAGTTCTTCGTTTTCCTTCAGGATGACGCTGAGACGTCAGCTTTCTCAAAGCTGTATGATGAAAAATTTTGAATAATGGTTTGCTGTGTCATAATGCTGGTTTGAAAAGTGTGTGCATACCTTTGTGTATACCTAAAATACAAGAATTTTGTGAAAACTGAATACTTAGTGTTTTGACTGAGGGATTGTCAGGCATCTCTCCTCTGACTTAATATCTTCAAAACTACTGAATCTAAGTTATATACTTTTATTGCAACAAGTAAAAATTTTGGGATCCTGTGAAAACGTGTTAGAAATGTCCTGTGTTTTGTGACTTTCAGTTCAGCTAATTCTCGGAAGTGTGGCTGTATGTTATTGAAAAAAAAATCTGAAATGTTTCTGATTTGTATTAATTATAAATATTCAGTTTTAGGAAAAGTATAACTGACCCTTGCTCTACATTAAAAATTAATCTGAAAAATACTTGTTTCCGCTGCAGACAAAGTTAAGAGGGGTTGTTTAATGAGACTCAGAGGTCATTTCTTCGTTTTTCTGCTAGAAGAAAAGACTGCATGCAACTGAAGTTCTGGGCAAAGATGTTGTATACTACTTTAATCAGAGGAGCTCTCTTAGGACCTCAGTTTCCTTGAAAAGTCACTTGTGTTTGGGTATTTGCACAGCTCCTGAAGTTAAGGAACTTCAGGGGTCAGTGTAGAGCCTGAATCAGATACTTTGATGCTCTGAAACCCAATATATTTGTGTCTTTATGCTATGAGGGGGCAAAACCTTTTTTTACATTTTTCAGTCTGATTGTCACTTTTACCACCAGGTGAATCTCTTGGTCCGGTGAATTTGAAAGACGACAATTCCTATATGAGTTTTTACGAAGCCAGATTTTTTAATGTGTGGTAACGAGTGGAAGCAATCGATTTTTAATCCTTACCCTTTCTCCCAAAAAGGCAAAAAGTGGTTGAAGGCAGCCTTACTCATCCCTTTGCTCTGACGTTGTCTGGGGACACTCTGTACTGGACGGACTGGCAGACACGCTCCATCCACGCCTGTAACAAGAGGACGGGAGAGAAGAGGAGAGAGATTTTGTCTGCCCTCTACTCACCCATGGACATCCAGGTCCTGAGTCCGGACCGGCAGCCCTACTGTATGTCCTGCTTCCCCTCAGACCCTCTGTGTGACTGTTACTTACCTCTCAGGGAAAACCTTAGAAAAATGGGTAGTGTGGAGTTTCAACGTTTTGCACACTTGTCAAGGCATTGGTTGCTAAAGGTAGAAGTGCTTGAGTCCTGTACCTTCCTTTAAATATTCTGGCCTGAATTGGTGTGAGCTCACTCACTGTCCCGGTTGGTAGCAAAATCCAGTGCAGTACTTCAGTGACTTCTTTTGGTTTGGAATATTTGAACAAGAATGGTACCAGCTCACCTGACATCTTTTTAATGCCATTGCTTTAAAGACAACTGTAAGAAATGCTTATGATTACTTTATTTTTTAATAAGTAGAATTGCCACAAAATACATAATGTTCATGTTGTACTTGTAAGTGCAGTTTTTGCAGTCCAGACTTGATCTTGGTTATCTTCAATACGTAGCAAATTGTTTGTGAATATCTTAGTATGGAGGGGGTTTAGTTTTGAGCTTTTATGAACAGACATGTGCCTCTATTTTTCTTTATATTCTGTGGTGCTACTTCAAAGGAAGGCACATGTAGAGTATTCAGAATCGAGTAGAGCTGCATATATTTTGTATGTGCGTGTGGTTCCATGTGGCAGTTGGTCTAGGTTTTGGGGTTTTTTTTAGGATTGTGAGAGTGGGACTTAAAAGCAGTGTTGTAGAAATGTATATAATCAAGTAGCTCTGGGAAGAATCAACTCTCGTCTAGAGGAAATACTCTTGCCATTTGGACTGGCTTCTTTATTTATGCCAACTGTAAAATCTGCTTCCCTAAAGATAACATTTGTTATTCCAATGAAGTTTATATAGGATGTGAGTAAACAGGTGTGAAAGTAAGCAAGAGGAGTTTGGGGAGATAATCTTGGGGATGGAACGTGTGCAAGTTCTCATTGAGGTTGCTGGGTATGCACAGCACCCTGGTCTGTCTCACAGCTCCAGATAAGAGTTTGTCTGTGCTGAATTCTTGTCATTGCTTTTAGCTCCAGGAATGTCCCAGCCTTGGGTCACAGTATTTCTGAGTCAGTCACAAAGAAAATACAGCACATAGGGAAAGAGCATATGCTGAAAATAGCTCAGATGCCATTGACTTCATTAAGATCAGGCTTGGATTCCTTCCTCACCATTTCTTTTGCTCTGTGAGTGTCAGTGGAAGTAACAAAAGTCAAATTAGCCAGACATTTTGTGCTTTTATATTAAAGTAGTTCAGATGATGATTCAAGCTGTAGTTTTGCAGAAATCTTGCAAAAGTTGCATATATTTTTTATAAGTGGCAATATTTATCCATAATTAGGTATTAATATGGTTTTATGTCTTGCTGCCATTTTTCTTCCCCATGTAAAGGAGAAAGGAGTGTTCAGTTGTCATTTGTCCACCCCTGTCCTGTACATGCAACAGTACTGTAATGTAGGAATTGTGCAAATTGTTATGTTTTCTTTTCTTTCATAGAACTGGTTGTCCCATCAGTTGCGTACATCTCAGTTTAGGTGCCCCTAGAGTTAAGATGCTGGGGAGGGGAAGAAATCGACATTTATATTGTGATTCCTCTGTCTTTTAGCACTGAAGCTTATGCCAGTCATTTGGGAAGTATAATTTTTTCCTCATGGAGAAAACAGGGCTTTAGGGCTTCTAGAAAAATTAGAATAAATCTGTTTTGTTTCTTGAAGTTCACACTCCATGTGAAGAAAACAACGGTGGTTGCTCCCATCTGTGCTTGCTGTCTCCACGGGACCCCTTCTACAGCTGTGCCTGTCCCACTGGTGTGCAGCTAGAAGATGATGGCAGGACGTGCAAAGCAGGTAGGAACTTGGCTTTTTTCTGCAGTCACAGTGTTGGCGTGTTTTGGGTTCACTGCTTCAGAGCTGATCCTTGAAGAAGTGAGTTGAGAGGAGCTGCCTGATACACTGAAATGTCATTTTGCATCCAAACCTCCCACTAAGCTACCAAAGACAGTGATTTTTATGAACTGAAGTTATCCCTTGTAGTAGAAATCGGAGAATTTTGTCAGTATTTAGTGTTGCCAGTTCTCTGTAGGAATGAAGTAGTATGTGGAACCCATTGTTGAAGGATTTTATTAGAAGTAAGTTAATATAGGACATCTTTCCATTTGGCCAAACTTCTGCTCTCTCCCATTCATTGTCCAGAAGAGGTCAATGATGAAGTAGTGGTGGCTGAGTTGTTGAGATAACTGAGAAAATACTGTTCTAGGTGAGTTGTCCACGTCCCTGAGAAGTAGGAGAGGGTTGTATATCACCAATAAAATGCAGTTTAGAGAATAATAGCTAGAGTATATGCTTTAATTGGAAAGTATAACTCGATGCATGTTTTGTATCCCCAGGTTGAATGAGCCTTGTGGTATCCTTTGAAAGCTTGGTGTTTTCATTGGTTGGGAAGCCTCTTTTTAAGATGCCTCTTACAAAAGCAGGCAGCTAACACTGACATGGTGGTAGAACACGAGGAGGCAAGGTTTTGGAGAGTGTTCTGCCCACTCTGCTGCCTGTCTGCAGCGCGTTTTTGAGTCTAGTCAAATAGTATAATCATTTTCTGATGTGGCTTGATTCCTCTGTGTACTAGAGCAAGCATAATGGATGCCTTTCATTTGTGAACTAGAAGCACAATTTAAACACTGAATCTCCAGGGTTTAAGGGCCGGCTTTATTAGCTCATCCTGCTGTAATTGAGAGGCTTATAAGGTAGTTTTGCAGCTGCTGAGAGACTTTTCCCTTTCCTCCGTCCAGCTTTGGAAAGCTTCCCTTTCACAGCTTTTAAAAAAACCTTGCTGAATGCTCAGGACAACCTTTTTAGGTGTTCATGTTGACCTCATGTTTCTGGCAGTGGGAATGAAGGTCAGCCTGCTTTTGGCATTTTGGCAGATGGCACAAGCAGGAGCGAGTGCTTATACTGTGCTTTCACCTTTCCATTGTCAGGCCAGACAATCTGCCAAGGGTTTTCTGTCAAAGGAGGGCAAAAAAGTGGGATGAGAACAGGAAATCTGGTTTTGCATAAGAATGTGGCTTTTTGGTTCAGTTTTATGGATTATTTCTTTCCCAAGCTCCACATCTTTTGTTGCCCTGTCTGCCTTATGCCAACATCCATGTGCTTCTCTTTCCCATCCTGCTAATTAACTCCTTGGTTGCAAGGAACTGACTTTTTGTTCCCACACGAGCCCTTTGTAGGGATGTTGTAGCGGGATCCACGGATGTTGACCACCTCTTCATTTTGTTCCCTGCTGGCTTGGGCAGAGGTACAAAAGTACAGAGTCACTTGGGCATATGAGCTTCTTTGACTTCAGGCTGTTAAGTGAATTACACAAAAGCTGCTGCGGGTTTATCTGCAGAAGGAAAAAGCATTCTGTTCTCAAAATCCCTGTCCACATGAGGAGTTTACTGGTACAAATATAACTATATAATGTTACTGTATATATCTGTCGAAAAGAATTCTTGAGCAGAAAAGCCCTGGGGCTCTTAGGTGATTTCAACTCTCTTGAATATTGAAGAATACATACATTGGTAATGTTCGGGTAAGAGCACTCTGTAGCTCTTTACAAATGGTAAAGAGCTTAGGTAATTAACAAAAATTATGAATTCAAGGACAGGCTGTGCCGGTATTTGCCTTGCTGAGTTACATCTGTATGTAATGAAACTCTGGATTTTTATACTTTGACTTAACTAACAGTTGATATGCTGGAACCCTAAGTATTGTGCCTGTTTTAAAATAATAGTTCCTTTTCCTGTAGTTTTAGCTTTTGGTGTTGATTCATTCTTGCTTTCTCTCTGGTTCTAAACAGTTGCTCTGAATAAATTTAAAAAAATTACCTTTACAGTAAATATCAATCACTAATAATGGACATCAGATACATAGATAGCAACTGGCATCAAGTATATGTTCTTCTCTGGGAATGTGTACTTGTTTTGTGCAGGTAAATGTATTGTTTTGTAGACCCATGGTGCTAAGTCTGTTTTCCTCTGTTGGCTTGAAAATGTTCTGCACTTCCTTGAAGTTGCCATATCAACAAGCAAAGGGATTATAAGTTAGGAAAGTAAATCAGCTGCTCCTGACCATGTACTCTTAACGAAGTGAACATTCAAGCTCTGGTCTTTGAAATTACTTGTTGTGTTGGACCACTACTGTCTTGTTGGATGTGTCAAATACATGATTTTAGATAGGTATCTGAACCTAATCATGCTGACATGGAAGGTAACAAAGTCACAGTTTGTAAAGCCCATCAGAGTCTGATGATTCTGTTTGTGCCTGTGGAGAGTGGCCTACTCAGTAGTAACTGGTAACACCTTGTATGTAACTTTCAAGAATAACTGGCTAGTGAAATTTCATATCTCCAAATGGAGCTTCAGTTCTTTCACCAGGTAGTTTTCTTGATTTGTGCTTTGTTTGGTTTTTTGTTTGTTTGTTTTGCTCAATTGTTTGAAAGCCTTTCCTAAGCTGACTTGAGCAATTGCATGAATATTTGAGAAAGGAACCAAACTTTGATTGCAGTCATTTAGAAGGGATGTGTAATTCTACCAGCAAATAGGCCAGTTGAAAGCAGAGCAAAAGGGGGGAAGTTTCCCAGACTTGGGGACCTTCTTTTAGTAATTTTGCTGATTTAAGACTACCTTGAAGTTTTTCTTTCTTTCACTGTTTACGGATCGCATTTGTTTTCTCTATGAACAGAACTATTTTGATTCATGAGTCTTCTGTTCATGTGCAATGTCTCCTTTCAAGAAGCTGTCACTTCTCCTTCTGTCCTGGGGTTCCCTTCCTAGGATTAAGTGAGTTCTGTTGTTGGGCCAGTGGTAGTTTGAAGTGTTGTGAGAAAGACAAATATATTAATGGCTACTGTCTTTCTCCAGCAGTAAATTATTTGCTTCATTTTTACCCTGAGGGCAGAGTCTTCAGGTGATACCTGTCACCTCTTATTCAGATTCACCTTCCTCATGCTTCTCGCTTTCCACAGTGCACAGTGAATGACATGAATTTATCTGTTTCTCACTCCAGCTCTGGTGCACCTTTGGTATAATTTGTACCACTTAAAGTGAATGTTTCCAGATGAAATGGAGCTGGATCTTTGCACCCTGTTCTGCTTTCGTGGAGCAGGTTTGTTTTGCTTTGCTGGGCAGAGCTGCAGTCTCAAAATATTGGATGACTCCCCCTGCTTTTTCCTTCCTTCTGTGACTTGACCATGTGGTTCAGTTTAATCACATTCAGGCAAGTCTAGATGTTTTTTGTGCATCTTGCCAGCTAACTGTGATTAAACTCTGATCCCAGTCTCTTGTACAGCAGCTATGTGTCTGCATCCTTCCAAGACTGAGCTGGTTTTTGTAAACAGCATTCAGCAGCATGTTCCTCTTATGTTTCTGGAACATATATAATTTCTTTCTGCTGTATTCAGTGTTGCTGGCATACAGCTATCACTGCAGGCCTTCTGAAGGAATGTCAAAAGCCTCATCTTTTTTCTAAGTGGATGTATTTCCTGTAAGCAGTCACTCTGACTTCCTAAATTCCTTCCGCCTGTCAGTGTTGCATTCCCAAAGGTTCTTACTCTTACTGCACATAATTTTCTGATATCATAGTATCAAGTTAGTCAATTATATATTAACTAAAATTAACTGGATAGCATTTTAGGACTTATTATCCAGGGCTGATACCTGCAAAATATTTTCAATATTCTGTACCTAGCTCTCCCAAGTCTTTACTAGCTTGGCTCTATGGCTATGGAGCTGTAATAAGTAGGATAAGCTGGGACCTCAGCTAATGTTCATTTTTATTCTATATTTTTAACTTCAGCAAGGACACTTGGAGCTACACAATGTCAGAATTAGTCCAGACCCATGCAGCTTCTGGAAGCTGTGAAGCCCTAGTTTTAAAAGAAGAAATATTTTTCAGGGTTTTGTTTTGCTTCTCATTAAATGTGTAATGCTTGCTGCAGTATATAGATAAAATATTTCAGTAAACCCTACAGAATTTTACTTTACTCGTTATGCAAATTCATTGCAGCAATTTCACATGGCCTGGATATCATTAATTCTTGATCCATTTTACACGTCTAAATTCCTCTCTAACCAAATTTAAGTCTTTATTAAGAGGAACCTTTTTTTACTTGCTTCCACATAAAAACACAAACCAAAACAAGCCAAGCCTTTCTGTGACACTGGAATCTCTCGGAGATTTAATTTTACTCTGATTTATTGTCTTTCCATTTGTGTTGGGAAAGGTCATGATTCTGTTCCCTTTCTTGTGTTTGAAAGCAATGTGAGAGACCTCTTGGTAAGAAGGTGTAAGGGTGGTTAAGGTATAGGTGTATTTGCATGCCATGCAAGGAGTAGATGACAAATGTGACATCCAAGTTTGCCACAGTTTTGGAGAAATGCTTGTGGTATTTTGAAGCTTGCACAAAGGACTGATGCCTGGATGTAAGGGCAGTGCCAACTAAAGCATGTTCCTTTAATACACTAGGCTTTGGCTCAGTATAGATCTAAGCCAGGGTGTGTCTGGATGATGTTCTTGGTTGCAGGATTTAGTTTTAGGTGGTCCTGCAAAGAACAGGGAGTTGGCCTCAATAGTCCTTTACAATTTGAGATATTCTATGATTTTAAGTAGACCGAGCAAAACTGTCTCCAGGAAAGACTATAAAAACATAAATGAGCCTCTGCCATAGCTGAAGACAAAGAATTTGGTTGCAAAAGTAACCATATTGTAATGGTACTTCAGCTTCTGCTTACACTGATATTATTACTGAACTCAGAAAAAGCAAATGTCCATGTACTGTGGACAGATTTGTGTGCTGATGCTGTCCATGCAATGCTTGATAATGATTGTTCCTATAAGGGATCTCTTCCTAAGGGATAAATATCCAGTATTGCATCGACTCCTGCTAGTGACTTGCCTTAATGCTGAGGTAGCTGGCAGGTTTGACAGTGAGACAGGTACCTGAATTCACAGTTATCTTGGTGGCTTCTTTACCACAGCAAATCTACCCTTACAGAAAAGAGGGTTTACACTGCTTGAGATGTGGAAATTAAACTCTTGCTGTGCATCAGCACGAGCATTCCTTAACGCCAGCATGAGAACTGCTGCTGTATATTGAGCTTTATGCATAACGTGAGTCAAACTAAAACAGTTACTCATTTTTAGAACCTTTTATTTATTCAGTGGCAGGACTTAGGTTGTTTTAAAGTGGTAACAAGGAGAATTTCTGCCCTCTTCTGCTCCCGCTCCTCAAATGTACTTCAGCTGATAGGTACTTGCTAGAAATCTGGTTCCTTTTAGATATCTCAGTCTGGATGTTGTAACTAGCCAGCTGCTTTTTGCAACAATATTGTCCCTGCTATGTCGGAATGTAAGTGGCCATTTGAGACATGGCACATTGACCTCAACTCACCAGAGGCATTTCTCCAGTTGAAGACAACTGTTCTTTGCTTGAAAATGGGAGAGTTTGGCTGTGAGTTATTCTTGTGTGGTGATAGAAGTTGTGGGGTTTCTCCCAGGAAGGTGTGACAGCTGCTGCTTCTCAAATAAATGAGGAAATTGTTTTCCCAGGTGAAAACCAGAAAAAAGCCCCCACATTTTCATAACTGGAGAAGAAAGTGCTTGCTTCAGGTGTTTGAAGAGTCAGCTTCCCTTATCTATCCTTGATGCTGTTGCTGAGGCAGTTGATTGGGGTTGGCTGCTACTCCCAGTGTCTTATTTCTCCTTGCCGTTCTGCACATTGCAAAATAGAAAACAGTGTTTTTGGAACCTGAGGCTAATACTGCAGGGCATATAGTGGGTTTTTTATATGCAGGAGGCAGAAGATTATTGAAGGAAGAAGTGCTAAGGCACTTTCTTCTCATCTCCTGTGTATTTCTTGGTGCACATCATACGTTTTAAAAGTTTTGTCTGCGGTTCCTTGATGAGCAATCATGAGCTTATTACAGCAACTAAGCCTCCAAGCAAGACAGGCAGACAAATACCTTCATGGTGAAGTACTTACCCCATGCCATTTAACCACCAGAGAAAGTTTCTTTGCTAGCATGTCTTCCTGATAAATAAAGAGGAACAGTATGGACTAATCCAGACTTTCTCATTAAGTAGATCAACCACTAATTGGAGAAGAACAACCTTTTTGAGAAAGAGAAGGGTCAGGCAGATATTTGTTATTTGGGATAACTGCTGTAGAATCAGTTCTTTCGAGTACCTGATAAAGCTTCTGCTGGCAGTGTGTGAATAACTGTCTGGAGTCTTCTAGCACTTGGAAGATGCTGGAAGAGAAACCTGGAGTGTCAACAGATAAACTCTGATTATATTCTAGCATTGATTTGGAGCTGTATTGGGAAGCAGCACTCATGTCCTAATCTGTTTGTCAGGAGATAAAAAACCAAAAAGAAAACTGTATTTTACCTTATTTCCTAGAACCTCGACAGCCGACTGGATACCTGTCTCTATCTGTTGACAGCTCTGTGATTGAAATACAACTGTGGAAAACCATGGTCTTTTGATTGCAAGATGCTTTGATTTCTTAGATGTCTTCTGCCCTGTGCCTCGTGTTTGACTACCATAGGGAGATATTATCCAGAAGCTGAAGGACTTTTTCTTCACTCCCTCTCTCCCTATTGCACTCCCAAACGAGTATTGTACTTCCTCTGCTTATTGAGGAATTGTTGAAACTGCAGGTTCATAAGTAAAAACTGTCCAAGAATGGGTACCTGAGAGTCTGGGAAATCTAGAGGCTACCTCTTCTTGTTCTACTCCATCTCACAGAAATTTCATGAGTGGTTTTTTTTCCCTTTCATTCATGTGTAGATCTTGTTTTTCCTTTGCTTTGTTTAGTGTATTATGTTGATGATTTTATTTGATTTATATGAAAGGATTATATTATTTTTTATTCATAGCAGCTTTTATGCTTCTAAATGGGGACTACTTTGTGTAGCGACAAAATGAAATAGCCTTGTATGGAAATGGCCTTATTTGTAATTTCACTGGATAAAAGCCATTAGAAACATGCCATAAGGAACAAACCTGGAGGGAGTGAGGAACATTCTTGAAGGTCTGCCACATCATCTAGTTCTGTTGTTGGTGGTTTTCCTGGGCTATGGTGAATGAAACTTTCTTTTCAAGCTTTGTTGGTGCATGTTTCAAATTGATGACTACTTTCCAGGACTCTGAAACACTGTCTAGTTAGAGCTTATTTTTGTGGTTAGGGGTTTTTGTTTTGTTTTGTTTTTTGGTGTGTGCGTATAAAGGAAATAGCGACGCTCTCCCTTTTCAGCACCGTTGAGCCTCTGGATTGAATTTGGTTTTATGCTGCAAAAGAACCACACCCTGGGTCTGCACTGAAAAGGTTTACGTGTAAACTTTGTCATCTTGCATTCACTGTGTGCTGGGAACAAACACAGGCAAAGTCAGCAAGACCCAGTGATAACTACCTAAGCTGCTGTAGCTTGACTGCCTCTTCCAGCATTGGGTGCCTGAGCTCTGTTTTACTGCATCAGTGTAGCAACAGTGAGATTGAGACTCTCCCTAGATTTGCAAACCCTAATTTGCAGCTGTTTGTATCTTTTTTGTTTGTTTGCTTTGTTTTGCTGTTTTGGTTTTTTCTTGATTGTGTCAGCTCAGAAATGAATTTTCTGAGGCTCCATCAGACTTGGCACATAATAAATAATGCTTAAATTTCAAAGCATTGTACAGTTTTCAGCCTCAGAGAGGGCTCGTGGGGTGTAAAGTATTTATTTCTGTTTGTGTAAAGGATGACAGCAGTGCAGAGAAAGTTAATATGTTCAAGGTCTCTTGCTGAATGGGAAACATCTGCAATTAGAAGTCAACAGAAGTGGGATTGTAGAAAACCTACTGTATTTCTGTTCATTTAAAAATATATATTAATTGTGTATCTTGTTGAGTTGTAATGAATTTTTGATTCTTGTCTCTGTGCATTTGAGGTGTTACTGCCAAAACTCTGCTTAACAGAAACTAGGTGGTAAAATGGGTGTCGGTTCTAAAGCCAGTGATTCCTTACTCTGAGCCAGTGGAATTGTGTGTCTCCAGCAGAGAGTAGGTTCATGTAAGCTTTAAAACCGTGCTTTGCAAGGAAACACCACAATCCAAAGCCCACCCTTTTTCCAGCAGTAGGGATTTCTGACAGACTTTTTCTTGGCCCATCCTTTTTCCTATGGCTTGCAATGAACTGTTATTGGGAATTCTGTGCAAAGGGATGTTAATTTTTTTTTCGTTAATAAAAAGTAGAAGCTGGGAGTATGATATCCATAAGGTAACAGTCAAATTTACCACTTAACATTTCCAGCTTTCTCTTCTCTTTCTTTAAAACACACAGAGCATAGAGAGACCTGAGGGCAGGGTAAGACTTAGTTGTTCAAGTGCTTTGAGGTGTTTGGATGAAACCTGTGTGTAAGGGCAGCTTCTTTGCTTGGTACAGCAGTAGCTGGGTGGCTGTGCTGACCTTTGGTTCTGGTTACTGCCAGCGCAGTTATGGATGTTATATTAATGCTGTTTTGAGTAAATCTTCCCAAGAGTTATCTCCTCTGTCAGCAGTAACTTCACAAAGCCTTGTGCTCACAAATGCAGTACCAGGCATGGACACTCTGAACGTGTCTCACAGCAGCTCCATCCTAAACTGGAATAGGGAACTGTGATTTCTGTGTTGCAACAGCTTTTTCTGGAAGAAACATTACTTTTGTCCTAGTCAGCTGCTTTGTGCTAATGATCTTATCAGCTGTGCAGTTTAACTAATATTCCATTTGTGGGATTTCATTTTGGTGGCTGTGTGAATGTGTCAAAACTCTGATTTGTAGGTGTTTTTTCTGGTTCAGGCAAAGTTAGAAGTCTGCTACTGTGATAATGGAAGAAACAGTAGACAATAGCTTTTCGCTGTAACGTGCAGACAGATATGATGTAATTTATGAGTTACGTAAGTGCTCTGGTATTTCCTTTCTTTGTCACAATTGTTAGTTTTCCTTATGCCTACTTACCTTTCAATTAAATCAAGTCCTGTCTGAATGTGGCCACTCAAAACATTCTTTCAAAGAAACCTTTCCTGTTTCTATTTTGCTGGTTGCACACTCCCACTGCACAGTCTTGGTTTTAAATTGCACGTTCAGTGTCCAGTTGGAGAGAACATGGCCAGCCTTTCACAGCCCACCACTGTCACACAGTCAGAAGAAGCAGCACTGTCTTCCTCTCAGACTGAAAGATAAATAAAGGCCTGAACTGGAATGCGTAGTGATGTTCATGTTGCAACTGGTTCTAGTAAGGTTACCAAGGAGAAAGTATAAAAAAAATTAGGTATTGCTAAAGTTTGTTTCAACTCCTTAAACATTACTGTTTTCTGGGGGAGGCTGAGGAACAAGAAGGGGGTTTTACAGAGTTTTGCTGATTTAAATCTTAGCCAGTTTCATTACGTCATTTTTCTTTTGGTGTGAAGAGTGACTAATGTTAAACCCTTGTGCAAGATGTTGTAGATGTTTTGAGTATTAGAAAGGTTGTTAAACAGCATGGCAGTGTAATCAGTTTTCATACACTCCATGTTTTCTCCCAGAACCATACTCTGGCCCCCTTTTGCCATACACTGAAACTTTGCCAGGTGATTCACTATATGGCAGCAACCAACGAAATCCCTTGCTTTTTTGATAAATCTTTTTAGTTTATCAAGAGTGCTGAGGTAGCTGTGCTCAAACAGCTTGTAAAGGAGTTGCCTACAGTCAAAGTACTTCTAACACCCTCTTTTCAAAAAGCACTTACCATTTTGTTCTTTGGAGCAGAGCTAAAATCTTTCCTGTTTTTACAGTGTATCTGATTTTCTCCCCACAAGTGTAGAGATTTCCAGAGTTGTTTGTAATGAGACTGAGTCTGTACATGCAGGTGCATGCTCATGCATATACATAAAACTGGGGGATGAATCCTACAATGGGTCATTGTTCTAGCCTAATTAGCAGACAGACAAATGGGAAAGGAATAGCATGGCCTTTTCTGACAAAGATTAACAGAGGCAGCCACTGCCGTCCGCATGTTTAGGTTGGGTGAATAAATTGGAGCATTTGTTACTGTGTTATAGATGTCTTGTTACTTGTCAAATGTGAAGTGGGCCAAGGGAAGAATAAAAAAAGCTCTTGTCAAGCTGGTGAGATGGCCTGCTTTTGCTGCTGTCAGCTCTGATTGCAGTTAATTTTGCAAATGGAATACAGTTGCCATTTCCAGCAGTGAAGCATGAATTTTTAATAACAAAAGCACAAACCAACCAAACCAAAGCAAGCATGATATCCTAGCATAGATATTAAATATACTGATTTCTGGGTATGGCAGGAAAGCACCTTGTGTAAGAGCAAAAAGGAAAAAAAAAGATCTCCTAACCTCTTTCTCTAGAATTTTTAAATTGCAAATAGAGTATATAGTCTCCTTATTTGGTTTTTTGGTAAACTCAGATGTTATTCTGGTGCCCCATCCCTGGAAGAGTTCAAGGCCAGGTTGGGTGGGACCCTGAGCAGCCTGATCCAGTGGGTGGCATCCCTGCCTATGGCAGAGGGGTTGGAATTAGATGATCTTCAAGGTCCCTTCCAACCCAAACCTTTCTGTGATTGTATGTTAACCAGAACAGCTCATCAGCTCTTATGGTTATTAGATCTACTGAAAATTTCTGTTGAAGGTCTGCAGAGGGCTTGTGCTGAATAGAGTAGAGAAAAATAAGCAGTTAAAAGTTTAAACCAGTTGAAAAAATAAAACAATTTGAATTTGGGTATTTTAAAATACTTTCTTAATGGAAACTTTAGATTGACCTAGTTCCTCCTGGTCTTCTGTTTATGGTTTGCCTAGAAAAGTTTTCATAAACTTTTGCTGAAGTGTTTGGTTGCTGCAATTGGGATGTTGGAATCGCTCACATTTCCCACTCCCCCCCAAAAAGGCTTTTGTTCGCTGTGTGGTGTTATAAATGACCATGTTGTAACAGTTAGCAGTTCTGTCAGGAATCTCTTAATCATGTGGTTAGAAAAGTGACTGCAGTGAGAGAGGTTTTTGAAGATGAAGTTAATTAAATATATGCTATAGCTCTTCAGCACTAGGTAAATAGCTGGCTGTAATGTGTTAGGCAGGTTCTAGGGTATCTAGGATAACGCTGGGCAAGTCACAGCACAGCACTTCTGTAGCCTTGAAAACATTCCTACCAACAGCAATAATCAAAATACCTCCATGATACAGATAAAACTAATGAGCCAGACAAGCATGTTTGTCCAGGTTTTTGGAGAGAAGCAGTGTCAAGTTCTCATCTTGGTGATGTGCTCACAGCCTGCTGCCAACTCTTTCTCTCTAGCAGAAATTTGCTAATGGAGTCCAATACAATTATAACCAACTGTAATTCTAAACTGCATTGTAATAAAAGATGGGATTTTTTGCACCTATCAAAAATAACCTATGATAACGATCTATTACCAACTTTCAAGTGGGGGGTGTAACATAGTGATACATGCTGTGGCAACATTTTCTCTGTTCATGTGTTCTTTAATATTCAAGGATGTCTGTCAAGAGTCATTTTGTGTAATATTTCACTTAATTTTAAGCATCCCTACAGAACTGGCTAGGTAGCTCATTCCCCTTTACTGTTTCTTTTGACCCACAAGCCTCAGGTAGAGGTGTGTTAGAAGAAATTACCAAGAGGCATCCCGTTCAACTACCAGTAAAATGTCCCAATTGTCAGCTGAAGATTTTCTTCTTCTTTGCTAGATCAGCAGAGAGAAGTTTTCTTCTTCCTGTTTATTTTTAGCTGTATATGTCCATGGGACAGAACTGAAGTTGGGAATATATCTACAGTAGTGTTTGCTTGCAGAAAAAGTCAGAGAAGCCGAATGTGTCAGAAACAAATTGTTTCCTTCGGTTTGCAAGAAGATTCTAGTCACGTAGTTGATTCAAGGTGTCTGGGCTGTCCTGTTGCTGGTCAAAATAATATTTTGCGTGCAAATAAACGTGTGGTCTTATGCAGAGGTGAACCTCTCACAGAGCTGGATGAGATAAATCTGAGTCTAATTATTGGTGCTGTGAGGAAGCGAAGGCTGTTTTGGTGCTACTTGTGAATTTTAGGGGGTGTTAACAGTGACTTTCAGCCTGTTGTCTAGTCAGCATTTCTAGACGTAATCTGGGCCTTAGACTGAAGGTTCCTTCGTCTGTCTCTGAACTTGTTCACAGTGAACCAAGCTGAACCTGCAATTGCTTGTGTGAAGAGGCAAAACATACACATTTGATTCTTATCTGTTTGTTCCCATGCAATGAGGCTTGTAATGTTGGTTGTCCTAGAAATACGTGTAATATTGGTAATTGCTGTGTTATCAGTTGCTAGGCATGTATTTGATGGTCCTCTGCTTCACACTACTTGTACTTCAGTATTAACATTATGATTGCAGACACATTAACACAGTGGAAATTCAGAAGTTAAGGTGGATATAAACTTGAGTGCTGTCAGTGTCTGAACAGCTGCTGTGCTGTTCCTTGAGTATTAACCACCTCCCTTGGACCCGTCTTCCCTCTAGGGCATGTTCCCATGAGATTCTTTCAAGAAGATGCCTGAAGAGATCAGTTATCTCTTCAGGACCTTACTCAGGACCCTGCTTCTTCATTGCAGGATCCTGTGCTGCACCATGTCATGGGCACTGCAGCCAAGGCTAACCCCAGCATTCACGTTCCCAGCCAGTTCTTTGTTGTTAGTTAGTACAAAGTCTGGCAGCACATCTTTCCTCACCGGCCTCTCCACCACCTGTGTTAGAAAGTTGTCATCAGTGCTCTGCAGGAGCCTCCTGCACTGTGGTGTGCCTCCAGCAGAGATCGGGGTGGATGAAGTCACCCATAAAAAACAGGGACTGGGACTGTGAGGCTCCTTCCAGCTGTCTGTACAAGACCTCATCCACTTGCTCCTCCTGATCTGGTGTCACGTAACAAAAACCCACAGCAGTGTCACCCTTGCTGGTCTGTTCTTTCATCCTAACCCATAAACTCTTGACTCGCTCATCATCCTCCATGAGACAGAGTGCCATGAGTTCCAGGTGTTCTCTTAAGTAAAAAGCAAATCCAGTGGCTCACTTGCCTAGCCTGTCTTTTTAAATGTATCATTTAAAACTCTTCAGTGTTTGTAGAGCACTTAGATGACCAGATACATCCCCCTTTCCATGCTGAGTTTCGAGGCCTGAATTTTTATTTAACTTGCACTAAACAGTTTTTATTTTGACTCCCATAATGAAATATTTCAGAAGCATGGAAGCTAGACATAAAACTTTGTTACATGAGGTATTTGGTTCTGCTATAGTTGCTGTGTTGTGGTAATTTAAAATATCAAAAACTGGTTTATGTATCCTATTGTTTTTATTTAGTAAAGGTGTTAAAATCCAAGACATTCATAAAGCTTTTGAAAATGAATACTTTTGCTAGCAGTGTCTTCTGTTGATTGCTGAGGCATGTTGTTCTCTCAGCAGAAAGGTTACTAGTTTTGCTATGTCCAGAGAAGACAGCAGAAGTTTCAAGTTTTGTGGAGCTGTGCAGGTCTGGTTGTTAACTTAGGCTGATGGCTTTATTTCTGTGGAGTTAGTTTTTGTTTGGATCAGCTCTTTGGTGTGGTTTGCAGCACGCAGCCATAGTACAAGGCCATGCTGTGCATGCGTGTGAGAAGGGGTGATACAGAAGTGAGAACAAGCAGCCCATGGCAAGGAAAGCAGCACTGCTTCATCCAGGAGCTGCAATGATTTGAGGTAGTTAAAAGTGTTTAAATAATGTTAAAATACTGCTCTTTTAGAATGTTTTTTTTCAGAGCTTCTAAGATATTATGTGAGGACCAAACCCTGATTTCCAAACTCAAAAAACAAATCCAGCACCCATAGTGAATGTGAATTTGATTTTGTTGTACAATAAATTCAACTTCTGAGTCTCCAGAACTCCATAAGCATGTCTAGGTGGGAAATATTTCTAGAAGAATATTCTCATGAGGATTTGAATTTCTGTTATTCTTAGTGGGCTCAAAAGATATGTCCCCATGTTGGCCATTTTCATTTAATCTGAGCTATTGGGGGGAACTGGAAATTGCCACCTCCTACTGATGTTTGCTGGTCTGGATGTAATACAACAAATGACTTTTATTCAGGTTTCCAGTTTTGGAGTATTGCTAAACAATAAAATTTCCTTGTCAGTTTTCAAAATACACAGCATGAACTTGGTAACAGAAGTAGGAAATACTTCTCTTTTTGTACTGAAGCATGCATGGGTGGATGTAGGGAAACTTTATTAAGAAACTGCACATTTTGCTGTCTGTCCTCTTTTTTCACTAATGAAAGAAGCTGCCACTTCAGTGTCAGACAGCACTAAAAATGCCATTTGTCCTTGAAATATACTCCAAATTGTTGTTTGGCACCTCTTCCACAAGCAGGGAAGCTTTGCAGTGGGGAGGAAGAATAGAGGAGAGAAGAGAACACCAATCCTATTGCCTTAGAATTAGTTTGGCATCCACTTTGGCCAAACGATAAATACTTGCAGTGGTTGTGACTTGTTTTCTTGTTGGGCTGTCTGGAGCAAATCATGAATGCAATTTGTTTACAAAATACTCCAGTCTTCTGTTAGCCCCTGTCATTTATTGCGTAGGGCACGTGTGAAAACTTGTTTAGTGCACTGATAGAGCTAGTGAGACATTTGGCTGAGCAAGTCTCTATAACGTGATGAAATATTCGGACCTGCACCCACCAAGTTGTTTTTTTTTTTTTTTAGATTCTAGAGACAGATTGCTATGGTCTGTATTAGCTTAGAAGGCTGGGAGAAATTGTCATCTAAGATATAAGCAAGTCTGTATTTTCATGAAAGCTTTATGTCCTTATTTAAGGAAATCTCTTCTTGTTACAGTGACAGTAGCAGTTCACAGCCTGCTGTGCTCTATTGAAATCTTCACATCAGCAGCAATGGAAATGATGCCGTGAATGCTTTTCTCCCCAGGTGCTGAGGAAGTCTTGCTGCTCGCTAGAAGAACTGACTTGAGGAGGATTTCCCTGGACATGCCGGATTTCACTGACATTATTCTGCAGATAGACAACATCAGACATGCAATTGCCATAGACTATGACCCCGTGGAAGGCTACATCTACTGGACTGATGATGATGTCCGGGCAATCCGTCGGGCCTATCTTGATGGTGCTGGAGCCCAGACTCTGGTGACCACAGAAATCAACCATCCAGATGGCATTGCTGTGGACTGGGTGGCCAGGAACCTATACTGGACTGATACTGGCACAGACCGCATTGAGGTGACACGGCTGAATGGGACGTCCAGGAAGATACTTATCTCAGAAAACCTAGACGAGCCTCGAGCCATAGTGCTCAATCCTGTAATGGGGTAAGTGTTGTGTTTAGTGATAGCCCTGTGGTGGGTCTTTGGATCCAGCTTACAGTCTCCTGAAACTGAAAACGTGCAGATTGCAGGGTGATGTGTGTACTGTTAGTCAGATATTCGGGAAATGACTAGTTTTCCCTTGCTTCATCCCTTTAGTAACTGTGTACATAAAAGGTGACTTCTAAATGTAGTGCTCTTCAATGAACCTATACATTGGGTGTTCGGTTGAATTTTCTTTTCTCTGCACCTTCAGTGTTATCCTAACTATGAAAGAATTGGGCCACTGCATATTTTCAGTAGTTTAATTCATTTACTGCTCAAACTTTATATTGTCTTCACTGATTACAGTTTGAGTTGGCTTGTTTGTTGCTGTTGGGGAAGCAGAAAGCAACACAGATCTTAACGCTTACTTGTTTTGCCTGTTGCATGCATTAACTGTTCCCCCCTGCCCCTTTTTTTTTTCAGCTACATGTATTGGACAGACTGGGGTGAAAGTCCAAAGATAGAATGTGCTTATTTGGATGGCTCCGAAAGGCGAGTTCTGGTGAATACGTCCCTTGGGTGGCCTAATGGCTTGGCACTGGATCTTGAAAAAAACAAGCTTTACTGGGGAGATGCAAAAACAGATAAAATTGAGGTGAGTAATAGAGCCATACTTGGGTGCACTTGTAGAAAACAAGTGCAGTTCTCATCTGCAGCTTTGTCTTGGGTACATTTACCCATTTTTGGAGGAATCTGTTGTTTCATTAATATTAAAATGATATTTAGCATAACAAGACATATGTGAGAAGAAAGGAAGTTCATTCATGTGGTTCAGAAAATTTCTGCAAGAAATGTTATGTTTGTTATGTCTACATTGCTCCAAGTGTAATTTAATTGCTTGAAATCTCAGGTTTTACCTGAGGCTTTTGCAACAAATTGGGACACTCAGGTAAAATTTGTTTAAAAGATGTTTTGGCTTGTCTGTGCTGCTTGGAACTGCTATCTAAAATTGCTGTGTGCAGAAGGCTTAATGCAAGGTTCATGTACAGGAGCCAGTGGATATGGAGGCCCTGGAAAGCCATATTTCAGGATGTTAATGATTATGTGATGTCCAGACTTGCGGACAAGAAGTAATTTTTAATGTACCTACTGCTTTGAAAACCATGTAGGGAGTCTGCACCTAAATTTGAGGAGGGAAATTTCTACTTTGGCCAGTGAAATCGATTGAGTTTCAATGTTGTTTGGGGCAGTAGCATATGCAGCATTTTTTGATAAATAATTTAGATAAGTAAGTTTTGAGGAATGACTGCTTTCTAAAGATTTTGCCTTAAAGAAGATAGGAAGTTAGACTGTCTGCTAGCTCCAGAAATTTAACTTCAGTGTTTGGCAGTAGCCAATCCTGAGTTTGATGACTACCAGAGAGATCCTGTCTCCCCTTACCTTTCAGCTTGCAGGACAGGGAACATTCCAGATGCCACCTTTTATAGCTGGGGCCAGAGTTGTGCCTTGTGTTTCATGGGGTTAAGCAATCTGTTCAGTCTGCCTCACTTCACTGTCAGGCAGCAAATCCAGCGATACTGTTTGGTTTGACATCAAAGTAGGAAAACCAGAGAAACCAATGCAAGGGCTTTTTATTCACTCAGTTTTTCTTTTGTGCGACTCTACTGGCCCTAATACACACGAAACCTCACTGTATGGTGTTTGAGGTGGGGCAGTTCCAGTTTCACTTGCTGCTGAAGTCATTCAGGATAAACTCATTTTCCCATGCTTGTGTTTGGTGCCAAGAACATGCCATTTTGGTAGCAGCCACTGTGTCTCAGTGATTTGTTCTGTAAATGTATGTATGTATGTATGTTGCATTCACAGCTTGTCAGAAACAAAAATCAGCTGACTTCAAGTCGAAGATACATATTTATATTTTATACTATAGTTGACCCAGCTGGATATTGGGATTTTTCTTTTTTCCCAATAGGCACCTAAAACTACCTTGAAGTGTGTTACTGGATAAATTTCGTTTCTGTTAGCACCTAAGACCAGCATAAATGAGATGGTAGATAGTAAGCTCTAACTATTTTGTAGCTCATTAGGTAGCAATAGGAAAAGAAAAAAGCTGATGGTGTTTTGGGTGGTTTACTCTCTTGCTACACTGCAAGGAGGGAGTTCTTGCTTCACCTAAAATGACATTCAGATTTATGCTGAGTGCTCCTGAAGAAGGAAGCCTTCAACCAAGTGTTTCACTCCTACACAGTTCAGAAAGTTGCGCTCTGCAGCTGCATTCTAGTGCAGAAAGCAAAGAAGATGCTGCCTTGTCTGTGCTGAAGAGGGGATCCCAAATTGCTCTTAGGTGGTAATTGAGAATTGCTTTCCTCACATGGCTTACCTTCAACTGCTTTCCACATAGAAAAAACCACAAGAGTGAATATAGCTTGTGCATATTTGTGTGTATCTCTGCTTGGTATTCTGCTATGGTTTCTGGTGTTTTAGATCTGCAGGGAGTCACCTTACTCTCACTGGGAAGGCCTGTTCGAATTTAAAGTTCTTAAACAGTGAATGAACTTTGTACAGTTTGGAAATTTGATCGGCTGAAGGCATCTGTCCTGTTTTTCCTGGACCTTGGGTTTGAAATGTGCTGTGAATGCCTCTGGGTGGGTTGGTTGGATTGTTTCAGGGGTGGATTTGTTCAGTTCTGGTAACACACTGTGGTGTTACTTTGGGGTGTGCTCTTCCACAATTAGAAAATAATCTCTGCAGAGCTGTTGAGGGTACACCAAGCATCGTCCTGCACCAGGAGCCTGTGTTTTATTTGTGCATGGAGAACTTCACAGGGTGAAAACAGCAGTTACCCTTCCCTGTCAAAACCCCTTTTCTAACCTTCCCATCTGCAGCATTCAACTGCGACACAAAGGGCCCAGTCACTTTGCAAGCAGTTTGCATCCTGGGGAAACCACTTGGCAAGGCTTGTCAAAATTTTGCGTGACAGGAGCCTACGGGGCTTTCGCTGCAAATTTGGCACCCTGTGGTAACATTGTTCCCAGGTTTTAAGTTTATTTTTTTTAATTACTTTGACAAAGTGTATGGCGAATGGAAAATAGATAGCAAATTTTGAGTTGTGTCTGTCAAAATCCTGTGTCTGTGCACACAGCTTCAGCTACAAGTAAGGGGCATGGATTAATCCAACTGAACTTTGGGTTTTACTGACAGAGAAAAGTTACTTTCCAGGAACAAACAGCAGATTAATAAGGATTACAGGGTTCCAGCAGAGAGAGAAGCAAAGGCCCACGTGTATAGTTTCCTAATTCTCCTTTTAAAAAATTTGTGGTAAGCCAGGTTTTCCCATATATTATTTCTTCAGTATTTGCCTAAAGTGCCTAAGGTATAGTTGCATAATGAGCAATTATGAAATTTTCAGGTGCCTGTTATTACGTATGCATTTTAGTTGAGCTTGTGCAATGTTCTTGGAATTAGTATTAGGCAGACTATCCCTTCTGGCAGCTTCCTCTCACCCCCCTCTTCCCTTTCGCCTTTGTTGACAAATGTCCTTAATTTGTTTTTTTTGTGGGAGATTCATAATCACGTAACTATCACATACACAATAATATATCACACACAGTAATTCTTTGCAAGTTTATAAGGTGTTTTCAGATTAAAGTGTAAGTCAGCACCAAATGACAATCATGGAGCTCATTGAAATTTCTTTCCAAGGTGCAGTTATGTGGGCTGTCCTTGAAATTTCAGGAAACAAGCTGTGTAATTAGTGTGTTGTTGATCACATTCTGCATAAATAATGTAAAAGGATATTTGGAAGAATTTGCAACTTAAATATAGGAGGAGGATTTGTGGAAGTCAGTTGTACTGGGGAGAAAAAATAATAATTAAACTAATTTAAGGCTGTTTTTCTAAACAAGTCTTACACTTTATTTTCCAATTATTTGACCTAAAAGATGCAGTGTTTAGTTTATACATGAGATATTTTCTCATAACTGATACATTTTTGTGTGTGTGTTTCTCTGCATTGGCATTTTTCACCAAAGGATTAAAAAAAATTATGTAGAGCAATAAACTATTTGGAAGATATTCTGGATTGATTTACTGAAGCAGGCAAATCTCATAGGGAGAACAGCTAATTTAAACTTATTGCCACATGCTAATTAGCTATAAAAATCTCAAAGCATTGTTTTTCTATAAATAAAAATGCATTTCAGAAGACCTAGTTTATATTTATTTAATGTAAATAATCCCCACACTGCATATTTCTATTAATATACGAGAACAGAAAAGTTAAATGGATATAGAAATAAAGAATGCAGTATCCCCTTAAATGAAAGAGCAGATCTACAATCTTAGATCAGTCTGAATAGGCAGGTGCATTAATAAAATCACTTTGATTTATAATAGTGAGGGAGCCTTAATTTCAGTGGGGTTTTTTTGAAACTTCTCAGTGACAGTTGATCCAATTCAATTTAAAACTGTGGCAAAGAAATGTTATTAATTGAAGCTTACGCTGTGATCCTAAGATGAATGAGATATATATGTATCTCCTATACTTTTTACTACATCCAATACTTTTTACTTCTGATAAATCTGTAAATTACATCGTTTCCAGCTGCAAGTGCTACATATCTGAAGTGATATGCATCATGTGATGTTGACATGCAATATGTTAATGTTGAATAGCACATGTCAGAATTGGGCTGGCAAACCACGTGTTCATCCCTGCTGTTGATACAGCTCCATTCAGCACTGTGTTCCTGCAGCCTGGGCTGCTCCTTTGGATGCTGCCACTTCTGGTTTCTCTGTTTGCAGTGCACTACTCTCCTGACTGGCATTAAGCTGTGCTGTTGGAGGAGTGACCTGTGTGTGTTTGTGGCCATTGGGTATGTTTTTTGTTGGAGATTGTCTGTGTGGTTCATGAGCGTTATATACCACTGTGTTTTTATCAATCTGAAGTAGCTGTCAGGTCTCTGTATTGCTCTGTGTTTAGCTTGAAGAACCAGCAAGCACGAATGCTGTTGTAGGTGGGTGGGGATTCTTTTGGTTCACTTGAAGGGAGTTGCTCAGCAAACTACCACATGAGAGCTCTGTTGGTAGCAGTGTCCAAAGACCTGGTGTATAACCAACTATCTTTTAAGCTTCTGGGGAGGAATAATCTGTACAAGTGAGGTTGTGATCAGATTTTACCAGGAGCCACATAGCCATTGTAGAATGAACAGGAGGAGTCATTTGGACAACCTTAAAATGTTGTTAAAGGGTTCTGACAGTTCTTAGACTTTGTTAAGACTGATGACAAATGAGTTGTATTTGCTTTTCCCAGAGGGACTTCGCTGGTGTGGAACACAGACTTTCTGGGAGGGAAGAGAACTGTATCTTTGATGAAAACAAATTCTAATTCTACAAAATTATATGAGGGTGTGCAGGGGTGTGCACCTGTAGGAAGAGGAAGGAAGCCTGGCAGCCAGGGGAAGAGGGTCTTTTATTCTCTCTTGTTTAAGAATCCCCACTCTCTCATCTGCCTGTTGGCTGTGTTCTGCTTGCAACATCAAACTCATCACCAGATTTGGGGTCAGGAGTACGCACCTCAGTTTAGACTCCCAGGGATGTTAGTGGAGTCTCAACTTCCTCTGCAATTAAGAATTTTCTGCTTATGCACATTTTGAGTGATCTTTCTTGACTAATTTTCTATCATAGAAATGATGTTGCAGTTTTTCCAGCCATGTACACACCAGCCTGTAGTGGGGAACAAACTGCTGAGATGACATAAAATGATCTGTAATGTTCAGCAGGTCAGACTGATGAGTGATTTCAGATCTTAATGGCTTTTAGTGAATTTAAACTCTTCTGAGTCTGTTACATGTTTCTAAACCCTGAACTCTGGTTCAGGATTTCCTGATGTGATACCACCTCTCTCTGGAACACAGAAATATGGCCAGCCTCTACCTGCCAACAAACAATGCACATATCCTGTTCAGGAGCATAGAGCCTTCTGGCTCTACTCTTTCTAATTGCAAGATCAGTTTGTCTGTGTTTTGCTTACTACTTAATTAGGCATTTCAATATGTTATTTTATACCTTGCACCACATGAGCTTTGTTTACTCCTAAGAGGACTTTTGCCAAGTGTGGGAGCTGTTGAAAGTCAGATCCAGTTTCACAGAATGAGATGCTTTAGATTAGAACAGAAGGGTCACACCTTTCTGCTCTAAGCTAGGTAGAAGGGAAGTGTTCACAGAGCAGAGAGACTCATTGACCGAAGGGAAGAAGATAAACTTAGAGAGGTGAATTTCCTCCTGTCCCTTTTCAGTGTCAGCTGCCAGGTGAACTTGTATCTGAGCCCTGAGCAAGTGAAAGGTACGACAGTGTTGAAGAAGAAAGTGTTTGTTATAAGGAGCACATCCAAGCTGTGGCTGGTCCCATCCTGTGTTCAGTAGTGCTCTTGGAGATACATAAAACTTTCCGTACTTCATCAGTCTTGAGAAAATTTTTTTCTGCTGTTTTGGATGGGATAGGATGGGATGGGATGGGGAGTGCCTCTGCAGGTGAATGATGACCTAGCCTCAGTTAGTCTGGTCTTTATCACCTTTTGGCTGAAATGCAGCAGCCCAGCCGACAGGGGTGTGGACGCTTCAGTCCTCAAGGTATGTACCGTGTCTCCTTGGCATCACGAGGTGCCATGAGCACATTCTTAATTCTTTAAGCTGAGATTTCCCAGATAACTAACTACAAATTCAAGATGCCAGTTCTTTTCTTCACAGCCTAGGCCATACATATGGAAAAGGCAGCTACATGTCTGAAGTGAAGACTGTTGTCTGGGCTACTGTTGAGCATAAATGGATTTTCCACAATAAAGGCGAATCTCTTCTGTAGGAAAGAGAATTTTTTCTGTGCTGGGATACTGGATTAGCCTTCTCTCTTTCCCCCTTCCCCACTTTTCAGGAACTGAAAAACATCAAGGAGTTTTGTTTCTCTGCTCCGAGTGCAAGGTTCATATTAGTTGACCTTGTCTTCAGCATCATAAATAACCAGAAATTCTCATCTGTAAAATAGAGCAAAACCAGCCTTGCAGCAAAACCCCATCATGTAGAAGCGCTTGCAGCAGGGACTTCTCATCCCACCTAGATGGTACAGGAGATGATGTGGCCTGTGTTAGTCGTGTCACTTAATGCACTAGTAGAAAACTCTCAAATAATGTTTTGATCAAATGAGATCCCTCCATAGGATGGTTTCTTCAGAGATTCTCTTAAACTTTTATATGCCCCGCTTAGTACTGTATCCAGTAGCTTCAAAGTGAAAAAATACACAAATATTGGCAGCTGCCAGTTTTAATATTCCTTTGAGTCTTTCCAAGCTCAAATTTGTACTAGTATGAACTTAAATTAATCTATAACCATTTGTGATTTATTAGAGCTGCTGCATTGCTATAAAAACCTCTAAATCTTGTGGATTTATCCAGGAACTCTTTTGTTTGTACTACTCTTTTAAAGGGACAACTTAAAAAAGAAGCAACTGACAGGCAGCTTCTAAATTTAGTCTTTGTGGAGTGCTCAGGAATTACTTCTGTATGTGCAACTTTTGCCATATTTATCGAGAGGAAATCCTGAGGATGTATTAAACTACAAAGTTGAAGAATTATTTGAGTTTTACATTTTTTGGGGCTCTCCTTTCTCCCTGAAGAATTATTTTAGGCTATCTGATATCAAATCACCCTTTTCCTCTTGCTAGGGAGAGAATTCTGCTTTACTTCCATTGCTGGGATCAGCTTCCTGTATTTAAAAGAGGGATTTTGTATGTAGTGGTACAAAGGCTTCTGTACCTATGAAGTGTGAAAATGAGCTCCCCTTTAAGAGAACCTGATGTATATTCTGGCACAGAAAGTCTTTTTCCAGTTGCTGGGAAAAAGTTGGCTTCTGTGGAAGTTGGAGTAACTTTGAGTTGCTTTGTCAGACTTGCAGGTAGGATAGTTGAGAGAGGTTTTAACTTGGTAACCTTCTCAAAATTACTTGCTGTATTGTTTGCCAACAGCTATGAGTGATTTCCTTTAAATACCGTTACCTTTTATGATTTAATTTTCCTACTTTCTTCTGTATTTTGCTGAGAATAATGCTGAATTTGTCTTACAGCTTACCTCTAACCTAGAGAAAAGGTGATTTTTGCTGCCCAGCAGTTGTGATCCCATGAATATTGTCTTATAGACGCGTTGAAATAGACTTGTTTCTCTCATGTTTTGGAGATGGTTGTGCCAATATGCACAGTTTGCCCTACTGGGTAGGTTGGTTTGTCACCCTAGTTTGGGAATTAACTTTTCGCTGGGAAAAAGTCCTCCCCCTGCTCTTGTTTGAACCCTTCCTTGGTGTTTAGTGACCTTAGGTGTGAGCTTTTCAATTGAAGAATATGGAGTTTTGTACCACAAACAAAAATTCCAGTCTCCTATTTCAGCTTTGTTGGGTCATTTTTTTTAAGGCATCTGCGTTAGTGATGGTATTTCACAGCACTGCAGAGCATCATGTTGGAACGTTCCAGCTGGATTGTCTTGAGCAGTGCTGGGAGGGCAGGTGATGGTACCACAGGTTCCTATCAGCACCAATTTCTGCAGTTTTTGCTTGTGAAACACATGAAACCTGGGTGCTGTAAGAAACAGGAAACTTGGCATGCCGGGCTGGCCTGGTGAGGTTCCCATGCTTCTGAAGAACTCACACTAGAAATAAAGGTGTGGAACTTGCTTTTCATGCCACATCTTATTAGTGGAATTTTGAAAGCTGTCAGTACCATTTTTAGACTCATATCATCCAGGCCTAACGAGAGAGAAATCTAACAGACATACATGACAGCCACCAGCAGCCTACCCTAGTTCTCCCAAGATTGCCTGCAGTGGTGGGAAATTTTTCTGATAAATGTCGGTAGTGTGGATGAGACCAAAGGTTTTCGTGTCTATTTATCCTTTCTAAAAATTCTTCAGTGCACTGATGGGATAGCAGTCACTCAAAGGAAGACTTCCTTTGCTTGGCTTGATTGACCAGAGTCATTCTGTGGGAAAGGATGCTAACTTATTCTAAACTGAAGGTGACCCTTGCCTTTTTGTTGAGCAATAAAGACATAATAGAGGCCCAGTTAGGGTTCAGCGGAACCCCCACAGCCATCTGCACACTTCATTGGCAGAAGTGGCTTTCACTTGAACTTGCATTTGACAAGTGTTTTCTGTCTCTTTCTCATTCAGAAGGGTCCTTCAAAGCCAAGTAATTGAAATGCTTTCACCCCTCACTCCTTTTTCTCCTTCCCCCAGACTTGCTTAAATTGCAGGGCAACTGGCATTCAGTGTTAAATGAGTAAAAATGCATCCACTTCCAAAGCTCGCACTTTCTTTCCCTTCCCATAGGGAAGTTTCTAAATAAAAACCCACCCTCTTTTCCACACTCTCCAGCACCAGCCTGATAAAGGAAAAGCTGGGGAAAAAAAAGTGTTTCTGTTGCAGGACGCGTTGCCGTTTTTCTCCATCCCTCTTTTTTTTTTTTCCCCCTGTTTTTTTTTTTTCCTCCTCATCAGGCCGGACTTTTTGAAATGAAACACAAATCAGGTCTCTGGAATAAAAGGTTGTGAGTATGCCTTGTGGCATTTGGAATGAGGCTATTCACTGCCTGAATGACTATAAATAGAAAGCAAGGAGCTGCGTATTTCTCAGTTCAGACTCCCTGCAAAGAAGCGCCCTTCCCAGTTAAAGGGTGACTTTTTGAAAGAAGCCTTGTTCCTTGAGCTGAATTGAATTGCTCCAGGAATTCTTCTCCTTGCAGCTTGCATAAAAGGCGTTAATCTCTAATTTATTTCTCCTTTTAAAAGGCAGTGTACTCCATCATAAACGTATATTCTTAGCCATGTTGCCAGATATGCCTGTCTTGTCTGTACAGAGTTGCACGTAAAAAAATTCTGAGTGCAGAACATTGTTCTCGGCAATTTTTGTGCCTGAAAGCTTTCTTTTTGGCTTTGGGCCAGCTGTCGGCTCCCTTTTTATCTGGTATTCATTCTTTAGTGAGAAGGCTAAATTAGCAGCACTCAGGTTTTTGTGGCTTTTTTTTTTTTTTAAGGGATCGCGGAACAGAATGGGAATTGTGATTGATTTTTATAATAAAAGATTTGATTCTCCCAACACACTTGTGATGTTGCCGATGGTAAAAGCTCCAATAGGTTACTGTTGCAGTTCTGCAGGCAATTTGTTTGGCTGATTTGGCTGTTAAAAAATGCTGATAAATCTCCCGTGTTGTGCAGTTATGTAAATTTAGTGCAATCATTTTTCTTCTGCCTCCCCTTTTCAGAAGGACTGCAGTGTTGAAGAAAGAAACATAGTAGATGGGACGAAAATGTTTGACAGGTTTGTGAGTTGGCAGTGTTAAAGATCCTAGCACTCAAGCTTTTGGATTGGCTTTTTTTCTCTTTTTCACCCCTTTTTTCTTTTATTTTCCTCTTTTTTTTTTCTTCTTCTCACCCTTTTTCTTCTACCCCTTCCCCTTTTTTTCTCCTAACACAGTGGTGTTTTGTGTGGTGTTATTTTGAAAGCTGCTTCTTATTTTCTCTTCAGACCTTTTGTTTCGCATTTTTTTCTACCTTCAAAAAACTAGCAAGGGCAGCCTTTTTCATAGTCTTCTTTTCCCTGTTCATAGTTTTTAAAGAATGGGTCTATAGATTCTTTGCATTGATCTTTCCATTACTTATGGAAACCTAGTTGTGTGAGTGGTTTTCCTGGTCCTTTGTTTAGCAGAGGAATTAAAAGGTTGACAAATAGGGTTATTTTTTAAAGCCCAGCCTGTGCATGGTTTGCAGTGTTTTTTGCATTAGTGCTAATGTAAAAATGAGAGCAACAGACAGGAAATAAGGGGAGCAGGATGTCAGTGCTGTTCACATTTCTAGTAGAAGGGAGGAAAAGCAGAAAAAGAAATGTGCTCTTCAGCAAGACCACGAAAACAGTTTTAAAGAGGTCGCCAAGCGGACTAAGGAGATAAGAGATTCTGTAATATTTAATTTCTTTGTAGTTTTCTAAAATCTAAACTTCTTAGCTTAAAACGGATGGTCAGTGTCACTCCATGGGGTTTTCCATACCTGGACAAATGAACAGCCAACTTTGTAGAGAAATATATTCTAGTTGGTCATTTCCTTCTCTTGATTCTGACTGTTGGGACATCTTGATCCTTGTCATTTCACCATGGTCCTCTTACCTCTTGTCTGTGTTCTGGCTTCTGTCTGGGGTGCTGTGTGTTTCCCTTGTCACCTTTATTGTCTGACTGACTTCACCTGTGGTGGGCCTCTTGCATCTGCAGCTGCTGTAGGTATTTCTGTCACCTCGCTTTCCCTCAGGAGCCTCTTGTGAGCCATTGTGAGAACACACTGGGCTCTTCTGCATCTTGCTTCCCCTGCTTCTAGTGACTTCAGTCCAACATTTAAGGCCACCTTGTAGATGTCACCTACCATCCACTCACACCTGTAAAATTTGCCTGGTGCTATTCCCATCTTAGATTTTTTTTTTACAGTAAATTTTCTTCCGCTTCTTAATTTGAACTGACTTTGCTTCATGGGATGTTTTAACTTTGTAAATCCCCTTGAGAAGAGCTCTTAGTTTAGAAGGACAAGTGATTGCTCAGATTATATTTTGCCATTTTTTCATCTGAGTTGCCTTTGAGTTCTTCACTGGACTTAAAGTTAGTTTCTAGCTAAAAAAAAAGTGCATTTTTTCTTAGATCAAATATTGCATTGGTTTATTTTTAATTATGTTGCCCACTAGTTCATGATTATATTACATTTTGGATCATGTGCTTTTTTAATTTATTGGTAAGATGATTTTGTGTGTTTAAAAGTAAAACATTGTGATTTGTAAAATGGGTGGCACGGACAGAGTGCGTTTTTCTCCTAGTTATGGATTTGGTTTTATTCCTTGTTAGAATATCAAACATTTTTGGCAAATTTAAGGCAAGAAGAAACTTTCCAGGAAGGACATAATTAGAACCTAGGTAGTTGCATCTGATGTAAAACTGGCCTCCTTTTTGTCATATACATTAATATTTTAGTCTTATTTTGAAAACCCTTTTGCTCTCACCTAGCAGGTGAAGCACTGGAGAGGCCCTAGGCACAAAAGCTGTGTCCTTGGAGAGAAGTCAGGTGGGATCTGTCTCTAGGAGAGCAGAGCTGGTTTTTGTTCCTCTTCCTGGGGTTTCTCCTTATCAGGCTGGTTCAAGCAGTGAGGCTGTGGGCCCAGCTACCCTGCTGTCACCTTCCATTCCTATAGCCAATCCATCTTTTTAAGGCCCCAGCAGTTAATACAGATCTACAGGAGCAAAACCCCACTCAAACCCCATGCCTCTTGAAAACATCTCAGAATGGATCTTTGTTTTATCAGATAACCAGAATTAACAAACTCGGTGCAGCAATTTCGCCAATGTCTGTGGTGAAAGATCTGGTTTGGTTTCAGGTCTCACTTCCCTTAGACAGCAATTTGAAAGGTTTTACAAATTGTGCTCAAACAGGGTGATGGTCAGTCCTCTAATTTATCTTCTGGTCCTCACTGCTCTTGTCATGTGAGTGTTTCCTAACCCAGAAGCAATGGTTGTTTATCTCATCCAAATTCTGTGAACAATAGAAGTGATATAATTGCCTTTTCCAGTGAGGTAAGATATAAATAAAAATGTTTCTTTTATTTTAACACTTTTTTTACTGAATTCTTCTGTGTTCCTTTGTTTTTTCTTTGCTTTGCTTTTCTTCACTCTGACCCTGTGATGTTAACTCTCATGGCTCCAGCTGCATGCCTGTAGGAGTCAGAAGGTTTCTGTGTCTTGTGTGTAACCAAGAAGACGTACTCACCTTGGCCACATCTGGAGGCATGACACTGAATCATTGTCTGAGGTGATACAGAAAATCCTTTCTTAAGAGGTACTTGATGTGCCTTGTGTGTGTATGCAGACTCAGGATCTGGGGTTAGGAAGGAATATTCCCTGTAATTTGGTGTCCAGCCTGACATGTGGTCCTGTTCCTGTTAGCACTGTATAGAAGTGGGACTGTGCATCTTTGTGGCAGTGTAGGTGTCATCCACTTTGCCTGTGGCATGTGGATGGGTGACATTCAGTGCCACTAGAGGGACTTCAGTGTGGAGCAGTGTATGAATTTACCTGGACCCCATGTTCTTAAATGGTTTTGAGATGGGCATCTGTGAACCAGTTAATGAATTGGTAATTTGGCAGGTGTCAGGTTTTTCGTTGGAAGGCAAAGCAGTTGTGTTTCTTTTTTGAAAAACAGTTCTGTGCTTTCCACTGATAAATGGTGTCATACAGCAGCATAGGATACTCTACATATTCCCTGTTCTCACTGTATATCTGTTTCTGAACGCTCGATTTTCTAGTGCAGATTCATCCTCACTGGAAATAATAGAACTACCCAAGTCTGTTGTCAGAATATTAATGGGTGGCGTATTATTAAATCAAATCAGTAAAAATGCTTAAAAGAGAAGCTGCAACCAGCAGCTGAATGTAGAGCCAGTACTCCCTGCATGTAGCAACATGAAGCAGGACCTGGACTGGAAGCACAGAAACGTGTCTTTGATAAAATGCAAGTGAAATATTTGTCATGAGCATTAAAAAGAGAATTGTTTGGGTTTGTTTGCACAGCTCCCACAAAAATAATGTCAGCTTAAGCAAATTTTCAACGCCCAGCTTGTCACTGCCTCGACAACTTGTCTAGAAACCAATGCAGCTGGGAAATCTCGTGCCTGTGAATCTATGCTTAGATTGGAAGTTACTCTTGAAGGCTATGCTGTGCTTTGGAAATTTCTGCTAGTCCAAACAAGAAAAAAAGTATAAGAAATGTACATTGCCCTGCTGAATTCCTACTTAAAAATGGCGAAGACCAGCCTAAGGTGTGAGGTTACCTTAGTGATTCAGAAATGTTGGGTGCAGAAGAATGAGCAATTAATGCCAGATTCCCTGGGGCGTCTTGGAGGTGACAGAGGTCAGAACTTTCTGAAGATTGTCCCAGAGGAGTAATTGCAAAACTCCTGGGTTTGGGGGTTTTGGTTTTTTTGTTTTGTTGTTTTTTTCTTACAGGCTGGTTGTGTTTAGCAGAGGTTTAATAAGGCCCGGCCTTGGATTTGTTCCCCTAGGGAGATACTGTATTTTGCAGTAACTGTCTAGAGCATCTTGTGAGGCAGCGAAACATAATTACTTTCCGTTTAGAGAAGGATTAAAGTTTGCACCACCCAGTTCTACGAAGTTGAAGGGCAGTGTTTTTCCCTGCTTAACTTCACAGATTATTAAATTGAGACATTAGGTGAACTGCTGGGAGATGGTCAGGTTTGGGGCTCGGGTCGGGTGTAGGAGTTGGGAGGGTTAGGAGTGTGGAAGAAGTTGTGTCCCTCAGCCTGTGTGAGGGCCAGGAAGGTCACTTGCTCAGAGCGCCTGTGTCACCCTGAGAGCACCATCACTCCTCCTTCCTGCAGTCTGAGGTGTTCCTCTGCTAGTGGGTGTTTCTGGCACAGCTGCACTGGGGAAATCTTCCAGCATAAAGTAGATCCCCAGGGGACAGAAGTAGCTGGTGCTTGTACTGACTTGCTGCAAGACCTTTGGCTGAGTGTTTCAGCATCTTGTGCCCCTGCAGTGGAAGAGGGTTGGTGTTTTCCAGCTTGTTAAAGCCTTACTAATTTAAGGTTTATGAAATGATACATAAATGCAAACTTACTGTTGCCAGCAAATGAGATTTAAGGCATCTTTGCAGAGTGCCACAGGCTCTCCTTTGGCCTCTGCTCTTTCTTCTGTATGATTTGACTTGCGCTTTTAATGTTCTGATCTTGTGAATCCACCTTCGAGGATTCAGCAGCAGACCAAAGGTCCAAATTGTTCTTGGTACAAGCATTTGCCTTTTGTCTTATCAACAGGCTTTCTGGCATGGCCATACAGGCAGCAAAAGCAACATCGTCTTCTCCTTGTCTCTGACATTTTGTAGTCATGCCATTATGGGATGCGGGTCTGTGGACTTTGTATGGTGCTTATGCATGAACGGGGGTGGTTCCTTTTGGTGTTAATGTAACACCCTCATGACAGTTCTGCCTTGTGTGTCACCAGTTTGTTCCCACTATGGAGACAGTTCACAGGCAGGAGGAATCCCGTTTGTTCCACAGAACCAGTGCACCTGATGTCATCCCTGTGTAGTTGAGAGCTTCTCATCCATGGTTTTTGTTGTCTTCCACTTCTGAGATCTACGAGACAACTGTCCTTTTTTTCCTTTCTTCCCCTCATTTTCATAGTTATCAATAACCTGTTGATTGTGCTACAATGTATGAAAATCAATGCTAGCTGTTACCATTTTTAAGAACACAGTAAAGGTCGTATCAGTCTGTGCCTTCATTATCTATTTCCTGGCTTTTGAAAGTTTGGATTTGTGATTGTAATAAGGCACAGGATTTTAGTAGCACAGGACAGCTTTGCCGGTGCAAAGTTAAGGTTGGTGAATATCCCATCTTGACAAAGAAGTTGAAAACATGTTACAAATGATTCTCAAAAGATAAAAGATTGCCAGTGAGGTTTGGGAGGGGAAAGATGGCTGAGGTCAAAAGATAATTTGCTGCTACAGATTGATAATAAAACACAAATCATTTAGTGATGGAGCAGCAGACAGACTTCTTAAACATGTCAGATCAGTCTTGTCTCCAAAGTGGAGTGGGATACCTTATGCTATGAGTTAATTTCTTTTTCTCCTGATTAAACTTGGTACAAATGCACATTTTTCTATGCCAAAACAAGCATTTGTATGAGAGGATGAAAAGGCCATTTGCATCTGTTCACTGCTAACACCTGACAGATTTATGTCAGCACATGAGACTCCCAAACAGTTTATTCCGATAACATCTGGGTCCTTGCTCATCTTTGAGTTCTTGAGCAACAAATCCATTGGTGAATCAACTTGAGAACCGCTGTCTTTTTCAGCCTTGGTGCTTTAAAATAAATGGACTCGAGCTTCTCCATTAGAGACCCGAGCAAAGAGTGAAATGAAATTCATTTCAGTAAGTTCTCAGATATCTTCTGCTTTGGAGAGGTGAGTACTAGACAAGCCAAAAGCATCTCGCTTGTCAGCTTCTCACCCTGGTGTCTTTCCAAATAAGTGGGTTAGAGTTTTCACCCTAGCTTTTTACAATTAATTTTATGTCCATGTTGCAGCTTCTTTTGACAGCTCCTTAGAGAACCAATGGAGTAGGCAGTGCCAGCTGTTCATTCAGGGGGTAAAAAAAAGTCTCATGTTGAATATAGAGTTAGAACTCTGACATAGACATTAAGAGACAGGCATTGGAAGGTCATAGGAAGTCTCCTAGTTATGATCAAACCAGCTTCACCTTTCTTTTTGAGAGGAATTTCCTTTAAGTATCTAATAGTTTACTGTATAACAGCTGCATAATCCAGGCATTCCCAAAATTTAAAATATTTTTTGTGTGGAAATGGCCAGTTCTTTTATAAAAAGAATCGGGGTTGGATGTACTGAACAAATTCACCACAGGCAGTCTTTGAGTAAATTAGTTGATTTTTTAACCCACAATTGACATGAAATTGGCAAATATAAACACTGTGATCCAAGTCAGGAAACTGTCTTATCCTTAATATAAACAAACAAACCAACCTTCCCTATATCCAGAGAAACTTCTCAGAGATAAGCCATCAAGTCTAAATACAGTCCCAGATTTAAACAGGAAACTGATATTTTTGTAGTCACAGTGGCTGCCTCCTCCCATGTCCTCATGCTCAAAAACCCCATACGTTTCCAATAAATGCATGGAATGGTTGTTAAAAATGCTGTTCTTTTAAGTCAATTTGGTATCTAGGGGTAAAAATTTCATTATTTTGGTCTGTTTCGATGCTCTCTCTTGTTTTCAGCCTTGTTTAATAAAACCAGGGGAAGAGGTCCTCCATGAGTCTGTACCTCTGCTGACACACAGGGTTCTCTGCAGCATCCCTGTGACCTGGCTTGTCATCCTTGCTGACAGTGAGCTGGGAACTGAGGCTCAGACATGGCCTTAAGCCATTTTCTGCAGCAGGTAAGACCCGATGTGCTCAGCTGGGGCTGTTGCAGTGCCAGGCACACGGGGCTGGGGGGTGTCCGTCTGTCCTTACCCTCTGCTCCAGAGAGGTGCTGTGCCACTTCACCTTGGTCCCTTGGGTCGTGGGAGAATGATAGAGTTGAGTCCTGTCACGCAGCAGTGCTGTGAGGTTTTACTCAGATGGCGTTTGCATTCCCTAAATAAAGGAGCAATTGCAGAAGCTTTCTTAGTGAGTGATGAGAATGTGTGCTGCTCATTGGCTCAGAGGAAAAGGCTGGCTTTCTCACACACCCGTGAGTGCAGAGCACAGTTCTGGCACCCAGGGGTATCCAGGTTCTCCATGTATTCCCTACGAGCCCTCTTCCTTCCTTATTCTGCAGTGTGTCTGACTGTGGGTGCTGAGAGGTCTGTAAAAGTGCCTTTTCTACCAGATCTGGAGTGTTGTCACCATGGCTCTTTCTCCCCTCTACTGTTGCCCTCATAATTTCTTTCCACCAGAATACTATAATCATAAGTAACTGAATTGGTCAAAACTTAGTATTGAATAAATATGAAGAGACAAAGATATCCCCCAAGCAGAAGATCTGTTCTGTAAAGGAAGCTCTAGAGAGTCCACAAAGTATTCTGAAAGGCCATTGTAAGTGGCAGATACTGTAATTTTAAAAGTTAAATGTTTAAATGACGCTAAGAGGAATTTGTGAAGCTGAAATGATAAAAGCCCCGGCAGCTGGGAAGCAAAACTCAGTTTAGCAAGACAGATTTATTTTCCAGGCTTTTGTACAGTAAGACCTGGTATATTGTTAGGCTTAAATTTACATGGGAGTGAGTTGTGTCAGAAATGTCATTTAATGGCGAGTTTGTTTTTATTTTCCAGAACACTTATCTCTATCTTGGGTACTAAGTACTTGACCCTGGAGATTAGCAGTGAGGTATCATTTTTCTATATTGTGGACATGCAGTTTCCTTTTTGCCTCTGGCATAAATGTCTAATTTCAAGATTAAATAATTGCAGTAATTTGTACATTGACTTTGAGCTTCTGAAGGGAGAAAATAGTAGTGCTGTAGTTTTGTTGTCTCAGCATTTGGAATTAGGAGAAATAACAGGAGCCGTACATATTCCCTTGGTTAAATTTTTTGTATTCCTTTTAAAAACATGTTCAGCCAACCCTTCCCTTCAGCTTCATCCTTCCTACCATCTTATCCACCGTCTGTCAAGGATGTAAAACTTACATCCTTATTTTTGGTAGCTCCTGTGTGGATTTTTCAAAATGTGTGCATGGCAGTGTCAGTCTGGAGGCAGCAGTGGGTCCTGTGACTTCACTGATGCTGCACTAACCGTCCATGTGACCTACAGCAGTGTGTGGTGGTGTCCTGACTGTTTCCTTGCATGCCACGTGCGGATAACTGATAGCTTTCTGTACAAAGTGTTTGGATCCATGGATGGAAAGAGCTGAGAGAGAGGCCAAGCACTGTAGTTTGCGAGTGGAAAATTGACCTCTAGTTAGCCTCCCCCTTCTTCTAAGTATACACTGTGTTTTGTTTGATAGTGGAAATCTAATCCTTTGGGAAGCATGAATTCCTATAACAGCTCTGATATGTATAAATAAACCCATATTCCTCATTACAAACAACATCAAAGCAATCACAGTATGGATTAAAATACACAACCCACCCTCCTCCATACTAATATGCAGCAATGCAGAGTTCAAATGAAGCCATTAGCAGTATCTCCAAGTATTTGGCAAAAGCAACCACACTTGTGTAGCTACAGGCGATGAAAGTCCCTACTACAAAAAGGGAGGGACAGGGGGAGTAGCCTGCATTGATCTAATTAGTCAATGAAGCACAAAGAATGTAAAATCTCATTATGTATCACCAGGAAAATTTGGCTTGAGAAGTAAAGAATATGTAACTGATTTGTCCATGGGTGGGTTATTTGTGTCTTTGAGTCTTCCAACAGGAAACAGGATTTCTGAAAACGTATTAGAAACACGCACATACATGCACACACAGAAAAATATATATTTATATATATGTCTGTGTGGATACGTATGCACACACATACATACAGCCAGATCCTGAAACTTCTCAGCCCCCTTGCTCAAGGTGTGTTTTCATGAGAAAGTTCCCGATAGGGAGAAATTTAAGGGTTTTTTTTTTGGGTTGCTGATGCCAGTCACTGCCTGAAAACACGGCGTCTGGGTGTTCCAGTGTTACTAAACCCAGACCCGGTTTAGTCCCATTGTCCCAGGCAGCGCAGCTCGTGCAAGTAACAGCTCTTCTTCCTAAAGATCTGCTTAAAAGTGGGGACTTAAAATGACTTTTTGTAACTTGCTTTTTGCCCTTATCTTTGAAGCTTTTCAGGGATTCATGTTACATTTTTTGAATTTCTCTGAAATCCAGAGTACTTAAAACATTTATATTTCAATTTAGGCCAAGTTTCCCTCCCAGTCAGTGTCTCTCAAGAGCTGAAGATACAAGTAAAGTGCCAAATAAAAATTACAACGCGTCCCCCTCCTCGCCAAAAATTTAAAAACCAGCAAAAACAACCCCAAAAAACCACAAACCGAGCACAACACCCAAGCAGCCACCCACAAAGCCCCACAGCTAAATAGCTAAATAGACAAAACAAAAGGGGAGAGGAAGAGGCAGAAGCACTGAAATGAAGAGACTAGTTCAGTCTTGCAGGTGGCCAGTAGCAGGAACAAAGGAAGAAGTCATCCCACTTCTTCCACACGAAGAGCAAAACAGGAGGTTTGTGAGTCTCCAGAAGTTTGTAGTCAGGAGGGATGGCATTTGGAGAAAATGGTGAGTGTTAACCCTGCAGGTGCAATTAGTGACTTAGCTCTTGATTGCTTATTTTTTAATAAATATTTAGTGTTGGCTGTGTTCCAGCTGCATTCTGCTCTGCCCCAGTCAGACCAGGAGGCTCATTTTTGTTGGCCACTTTGGCATCTGTCACCCTGGTTTTGCTTTGCTCCTGTCCTTCGAGCTCTGCTGGGACAAAAGTTCCCTGCCAAACTCATCTTTTACTCTGGTTGCGGGGTGTAATGTGGATCCTGGCCGTATCAGCAGTGACTTGATGAAGAGGAGAAAGAATGTTTGAAAAGAGTCTAAAAAACAGCAAAACTTTGTATTTTAAGTCCAGATCTGCACAAAGAAAAAATGGGTTATTGATGCTTCTCAGCTCCTTTGAGAATTCTGTGCTCTGTGGGGAAGGACACACTGGAACACAGAGCAGCTGTAGCAAGGTATTTTCTGTTTTCTGGAACTGTGTCGCTGGTCCTCCATTGCCCTGTGCCTACGTACAGATCATTTGTTTCTGAACATACAAGTCTGCTTCCTCTTTCCAAAAGTCTGGTGATTGGAATTAACTCTCCCTGTTGAAATAGTGCTGTTTTTTCAGCCTGTGTCACAGTAGAACTCTGTTAGGTGGTCTTTGGCTTGCAGCTCCCCATTGGCATGGTTCTGTCGGCAATGGTGAAGGCACTGGGGGTGCCTCAGTGGAAGATGCTGCACAAGGGAAACTGATGGATTGGTGCATAGAAATTAATGACTTTCACTAAAGTGTAAATAAATAAAAATAAAAAATGAGCAGACTGAAAAACAGATGTGCAGGTGGACATCCAAGAACCAGGTTTTTGATGAGGCAAGTCTCATCCCTGAAACACACCCTTTCATTCTGTGCTTTCCAGTGAATGGGACAGCAGCCATAAAGCCAGGAGTGCTGTGCAAGGTATGGGATTAAAAGGATAGCTGGAGCTAAAGCAGGAATGCTGAGCTCTTTTTGGAACAGGAGTAGAATGCTTCACAAGTGTGGGGGCCCTGCCCTTTGAGCCAAAGTCTAAATCTAACTTTAGAAAAGAAGTTGAGTATTTGTGTCCATTTGCAGGCCTGCAAACTTGGTGGAGATTATCGTGAAAATAAAAAACACTGGCAATTACTGATGTTGCTAAATAAGGAATTACTTAAATACCATGCAGAGGTGGTAAGGGTGGAGGGGGTATCTCCACAACCCAATAATGTATCAGCTGGTACTGGGAGCTTAATACCTAGAGCCCTGCAGGTGGCAAGTTTTCTAAGACATGGACCTCAGCCATCCTTCTCTGGAGCTGGACTTGACCCTTGAGTGTGAGGCTGGAGGGAATGATTTATACTCATGAACTATGACTGCAGCAGTGTCTCATTCTGAGTTTCTGCAGTGCTTTTGCAGCAGACTTCTTAAATGAAAAGACAGAAGGCGGCTAAACAGACTGTCTAGCCTTTTTATGAGCTGCTTTGTTTTAAAATTGGCTGTAGGAGCGAGTGGAATATTAGCTGTGGTATGTTGAGGTAGACTGCATCTTGACCACACAGCTGAAAAAGGGTGCTGGAATACATGGTATAGTTTGCAAAGAGCAGGCAGTGACTGCAACACTTCCCTTGGTATTTCAAAAGCTGGGTCTGATACTCGTGTCTCAAACTATGATCACAAGAGTTTCCTGAACCCACATAGTACTGAGGGAGAGAAATAGATTTGTTTTTCTCTTTGGTAACAGTCTGTTGTTGAGAAGATGTTTTTTCATTACTGTGTCAAAATTGCTTTTAGATCCAGGACGTCCTTGGTGTGAAGCCTCCTGCTAGTCTGACATGTGGCATGCAGGTTTGCCCAACCAGAACAGTACCTCAGATTTCTCTAATGTGTTACAGTGAGGTTTTTTACTTGAATGAAAACACGTAGATATGAAAAAAGTCTTCTGTAGATCTGTGATTATACTGCAGATGCTCTTCCTCTTCTCCTACTAAATATTTTTAGTAGTCAAGTGTATGAAAAGGTGTGGGGCTATGAAGAGAAACAAGATTTCAAGAGTGGGTTGTCACCTATTTTTACGTCAGAATATGCTTACAAAGACTATCTAGAAAGACGCAACTTTAGGCTACTTGAGGGAGACTTTACACCTATGGGATGGTAATTACCTCTAGATAGAAAAACCAGACAGAAATTTTATGTTGTTAACTATACATAAGTTTTAAACAATCCCTGGAAATATAGCTGAAATCTAAGTTTATCCTGTAAGACTAAGTTTGAAGTACTTTTTTTTTAATCTAGAAAAGAAATTAGAAGTTCTGTAACTTGCCACAGTGCAGCTTTTTTTTTTCCCGTTAATCTAATTATATCAATCTGAACAAAAAAAAAAAAAGTAGATTTTTTTTTTTCTGTTATGGTTTTGTTTGAGACTTACTAACATAATTGTGCCAAAACTGGGGTTGGAGTTTCTTGTTTTATAACAGCGTTGCTGTTTTCAGAGCTGGCAGATTGTCTGTTCACAATGGATTCCATATGTGCTGGAGACCACAACGTGGAGGGATTTACAGAGTACGAGTTGGAGTGCAAATAGTGGAGGTGGGAAGCACTCATCTCCTTGTTTTTTAGAATAAAAGGGCTTTATTAAACATCAGTCACACGGAATCCCAGAATGGTTCATGCATGACTCTGGAGGTCATGCCCAGCCCCCGCGCTGAAGCAGGGCCACCTAGAGCTGGTTGCCCAGACCACACGACTTCTGAATATCTCCAAGGATGGAGACTCCACAGCCTCCCTGGGCAGCCGGTGCTATGGCGTGGTCAGTCTCACAGTGCTAAAGTATTTCCTGATGTTCAGAGACTGTGTTTCAGTCTGAGTTCATTGCCTCTGGTGCTGTCACTGGGTACCACTGAAAAGAGCCTGGCTCTGCATTTTTTACTCCTTTCCTGCAGGTGTTTACATACATTCATGAGATTTCCCCCTGAGCCTTCTCTAGGCTAAACAGACCCATCTCCTTCAGCTTTTTTTTTATATGAAAGATGTTCCAGTCCCTTAATCATCTTTGTAGCCTTTTGCTGTACACACACGAGCACATCTTTTTGTGCTGAGGAGCGTGGAACTGGACACAGTACTCCAGGGGGAACCTCATCAGTGCTGAGTAGAGCAGGATTGCCTCCCTTGACCTGCTGGCAGCACTCCTCCCGATGCAGCCCAGATTACCATCACCTTCCTTGCACCGAATCAAATTCTTGGTCTGTCTGGCTGTACAGCCACAGAAAGGCATGTGCTGGCAGAGAAGGAAATGAGAACGAGTTGCAAAGTTTGAGGTGTAGGAAGGGTTCTTGAACTGTCTCTTCCAGTGGCTAAAAATGATCATGAAGTTGCTGGGCTATTGGGTAATAAATTTATAACCTCAGCTGTGTTAAGAGAGGCAAATGAGCATCTTAAACCTTTACTGCTGGCTTCAGTTTTCTCAAGTGGAGCCAAGCAATCACCTGGGGAAAAGAAGACTTAACACTTGTAGATACCTGTGGAACAACACTGGCTTGTGTAGTTTTTGATCCAAAGTAAGAGGAGAATCAAATTTAAGAACTTTTTCCTAGGCATATCAAATAGTGTTGCTTGGGTAGCAACAAGATCTGGGAGAACCAGTTTCTTGTCTTCACATACCCCTTCTAGAAGGAAGCAAAGGGAACTGGAAGTGTTCATACACATTTCTAGAGGTACTAACTTGAGAAGAAATAATACTGTTCGAATCAATTTTTTTTGGCTGAAAAATGCTAACATTCCATTTTATTTTTACACGAAAGTATTTTCGGGAAATATTCTTTATGTAACTGTTTTCACAGAAACAGCTTTTAAATTAATTTTCCAGTAGAATACGATTTCTGATATTGGATATCTGATTCCTGAGCGGACTTCTGTGAATACCCTTGCAATATCTTTCACTTCTGCAGTTGGCCTCTTCTAAGCTGAGAATAGACTTGTCTCTAATTCCCTGTTCAAGAAATGAGAAAAAAAGTTTGTATTGCCTTCATTCTGTGTTACTGAAATAAACGGCTGTGCTTTTTTTTCGTTTTTTAGCCTTAGTTCAGGATTTCAGGAATTTCATGCAGAATTTTAGATTTTTTTTTGTGTGTTCTCATAGGCAACTTACCAGTGATTCCTTTAAGCTTTTTTGTTGTCAGAAGGTCCATCAGTTTTAAATAAAGCTTAAGCATGTGTTCCTGATTAATTGAAAGCTTTCTGTATGAGTATTGGGAAGTAGACTGATAACATGACTGCAAATAATTTTGGTAATTTAGAATACATGATTTTATGCTTCTTTAAAAAGAAGAAAAGAAGCAGTGTTATGCCATATACTCCTAAAGATAATGGCATGAACAAGTGCAGTAGTAGGGTTATGATTGTATGTTCCTACCCTTAACATTCTATATTCTGTGTTACTCTAGCAGGTGGAAGTTGCATCCAGGCTGGATGCTGTTGTGTTCACTGCTGGCATATGGATATCATATTTTGTGGAGTTCCACCAAGGCCTGGAGTATTGGACAAAGGCTTGTCCTTTTCACCTCTTATTTCTCTATCTATTGCAAGTACTACGAACCAGAAATGTCATGTCCAGTCTAGATGCAAACTCTGTCTACTACTACTGAGAGACGTGGTTTTGGGTTGGCATTAATCACTTCAAGCTATCTCTCCTTTTGTACTTGAGAGTTGTATTGTTTGAAGAGACATTGTGAGACCTCAGCAAGGAGCAGTGGGTGTAGCTGGTGATCTCCTGTGATCCCTCACTTTCCTTTAAGAGCCTGAGCACTGCTGAAATCATACTTGACCTCAGGGGCATTGAGGATTCCAATTTGGAGATTCTTCCCCTCCTAATTAGTATCAGAAGGTGGGAAATACTTTCCTCACATGATCGTTTCTAGCTTTTCTTTCTGAGTCAACTTTACTTCTTGTAAATGGATCAAAAACCCACAGATCAAGATTGTGCTGGCTAAAAGTTAAGTGTTTTGCCTTTTTAACCATTTGCAGGGACTGGAGACCATCTGGTAACTACATTTTTTCAATAAACTCTCTGAATGCTACTGTACATAAATTACTAATAGTGTCTCAAATAAACATGGTTGATAGTGTTGCTAATCCCAAGTGACAGTGGAGTGCCGGCTCTTATCAAGGCAGGAGGCCTTGTCATTATCTGTTCTTTTGGGAGACACATTTCAGCTGTGAGAGGGCTTGTGTGTGTCAGAGGCACCTGGCCGAGTTCTGCAGGAGGTGGCAGTGAAGTTGTGCTAGCACAGCATCGTAGCCTGGCCTCTGCAGCTGTGGATGCTCCAGCTAACTGTGGACAACCTGGTTTAGGCTTCTATGCATGGCTTTTGCTTATGCTTTGTTGGCATACACCCTACATGGTGGTACGTCAGACTGTAGTTACTGGATTAGTCTATTGGAATGTTTCTATAAATTGCACAAATGGAAGGGAATCATGATCAGCATTTGTTGTTTACTTGTGCCAGGAGGCTTCATGAGATGATGAGGAATGGAATGAATGTTTGTTAATGCATACAGGAGTCTTTAGACTTTCACTGCCTCCCTCCAAGGTGGCATTGCATGCCTCCTGCCTTTGGTTGTGTTTGTATTGGATTAATATTTCATGTTTCCCTTGATAGAAATATTTAATGAGAGAACTTTGTTTCGGCTTCTGAGGAATAACTAAGGAAGGTACATGAGACTTGGCTGATGGGTTGTTAAATGAGGATAAAAGCATCCATTCTTGAAGGTGTAGTGCCATAAATGGACATGTCAGCTAATCTAGGGTCTATTCTTTAACCTTTGACTTCCAGTGGAGTTTCCGTGTGTGACACTTGCAGTGACTTAGAGCGTAAGGGATTCGTTCCTGGGCTCTTTGAAGCACTGTACGTGCCTAGCACGGTGTGAAGAGGGTGTGAAGAGGGTGTGAAGAGCTACAAGTGACTGCAGATAATTGCACTGTGGTGAGGCTGAGAAAACGAGTATGTTATGATTCTCCAGGGCAATGCTAAGAAGTTGAGTTCTGAGCAAGAGGTCCCACTGTGCTGGACAAAACACCAGTAGCTGAATCTCAGTTTGCTGTGGATGGAGGCTGACTGCAGGAGACCTTGCATTGTAAGGCCTCAGGAGGAGGGCATGACTCCACCAGTGTTTCTCAATCAATTGTTCAGGAACCTCTCATTGTCTGTGACTTAAAAGATTATTTTGAAAAGAACCACTAAAATCCACATATTTTGGGATAAGGAAACAAAAAGGATTAAAATAGCAGTAGTACATACTACATTCATCTTAATTTTTTTTTCGTTATAAGTTAATGTTAAGCGTGGTTACATTGGACAGGAGACAGGTTTTTTCTTTGGAAAGATTGACCAGTGTTGGTGCCACTTTCTACTTCAAGATCTATTGTAGCTGCTGTTTTTGGCATCCTTTTGACTTTTTAAGAAATTCCAGTTGGCTGCTGAAATTGCTGATTTTTTTTTTTTGGACACAGAAGCTTACCACAAACTTTTTCTAATATCAAGCTCGTTCTGTTTTTTTTTTCTTGTTTTTCCTCCATGTTGTACGTATACATTATAAATATTCTTGCAGTCCCAATATCACCAGCAGAAGAACAACATGGTAGATATTTACCACATATATGATGTGCTATTTCCACAGACTTTTAGTGGTCTGTTGAGTTGAGAAGATGTTTGAATTTGGAAAGGAGAAGGTAAGGATCTTACAGGATTATTCCAGTGCCTTTGAAGAAATGGGAAATCAGGAGAGAAGTGAGAAAAATTAAGATACATGAGTTTTAAAAATATTCCTGTAAAAAGTTTAAATTCTTCTTCACTTTTCCCAAACTAGTTACCTAGAAGTTGGAAAGGCATATTGTTTTCATAATGGGTGTTAGCTAAATTTCCAAGTTGTTGCATGCCCCTTTTAAACTCAGTGGTCAGAATTCGAGAATGAAAAAGTATTTACAGAAGGTAAAATTTCCCTCAGATGCATTAAATAAGCAACTTCTACCTAAAAATAAAACTGGAATACTCACTCAGTAGTTTCTTCATGCTTTAGGGTCTAGCCACCAGTTGCCATAAATTTTTTTTGTGTTTAACTTTTTCCCCTTTTAAGTAGTTTTGAAGTATGTGATCGTGTTCCTGCTTATGAGAGAGAAGTTACAGAATTGACCTGCTGCACCCTTAATCCTCTGATATCCTGTAAGCAGAAAAAAGTTCTGGAAATGTCAAGCTGATGTAACTCATGGAGAACATTAGCTACTCCTAGATGAGGCTTATAAAACATAAGCAGGGTCAAAATCACAGTCATGTTAACACAGCCTTTCCAACAAGAAGAAATTCATCCATCTAGCAGTGTCTGCTAGAGCCTATTTCATGTGCTTGTATTTTGAAAAGTCTGTCTGAAAAGGCAATACTCCGTGGAACTAAAAAGATTTTGTGAAGTCCCAAGAGAACACTAGGTGTAATGGTGATTTGATATGGAAAAATATGAACAGATCAACACTGTGGATAAATAACTGCTTCACATGGTGATAATATGAGCATAAGGATATGTTTTGTTTATATTATTCCCAGAGAAGATGGGGGATCACTATAAACTACTATTTTTTATAATGTAAGTTTATATTCTGTTGCATTTGTCAGCTTTGTAGGTGGTCGGGTTGGTTTGTGGGTTTTCAACAAGTCACTTCTTAACTGTCTTACATTCATTTATAAGTGTAGATTTTATTTTGCATGAGACAGAACAAAGTGATAAAGAAAATATGTTGGAGTCATTGCCTTTGGAACAAAGTTTTGGAGTATTCTGTCAAGCCAACATTGCTTGATGGTAGAGAATTTTGTTTGTAAGACTGTCTGGAAAGTGTTTGAGTGGGGGCTCTTTTACCAATGGCTGTAATTGGGTATTTCACATCACCTACTTTGCTTTGCCTGTCTCAAGACTGGCACATCTGCCATGCCAGCCATGGCAGGCCACCACCACAGCTTCAAGAGAGAGCCAAGCACTGCTGTGGTTTAGCTCTAGGAGCCTGCAAAGGTACTTCTGAACGGACATTGTCAAAAAAAAAAAAAAAGAGTATTGACATTCAGTAATCCTCTGGAATTTTCTTTCCTGAGCATCTCAAAGTGGCTTTTGTATTATGAGTAAAAATATTGCCCATCTGAGTAGCCATAGAGAAGTATGTTGTAAAATGACATGTTCTTCAGTGAGAAGTGAGAAAATGTCTTTTAAAGAAAGGAAAAGAATATGAGAGAGAAGGTGTATTTGCAAACGACAAATGGTTATTCACAGGTCAACAGGGGTGTTGCACTCACAGGATTGTATGGATTGATTCTCTGTGTTCTCTTGGTTCATGGCTTGCTCTGAATGTAGGTGAGTGATGATAGTTTGCAACTGCAACCAACCAAGCAATGTAAGAATTCAGAAAATAATAATATAAATGTATGTCATCATCAAAACTTGTCTGAAAGAAGACCCAGAATAGTACATGTAGGACTAACCCATGAAATGTGGTAGCAATAGAAACTTGATGAATGTTATTTATGAGGCAGCTTTTACCAGGTAGCCAAAATGTTGTCGGTGGGGACAGAACTATTGACAACAATGAGGAACTGCTTTACAAATTCTTGAGTCTTACTCAAGTGTTTGAGGCAACAGTTTGCTAAGAGATTCAAGCAGTCTTGTCTTTGTGGAAAATGACCAGATGTGTCTGTTGTCCATCCATCTCTTCCTTTTTGATATATGGGTTCTGGTAACTGTTTGATTTAATGATATTCCTTTTTCTGCTTGCCAACATCTGCCCATACATGCCTGACATTAAGCCCCTTCAGACATTAAAAAAAAAAAAAAAAGGA
>VWZT01016570.1:88348-144983 GCA_013397055.1 Pachycephala philippinensis | reverse complement strand
AAAAAAAAAAAAAAGATGTTCATTTTATCCCAAAGCATTGATGAAAGGTGGCTGTGTTTCAGCTGTTGGAAATATTAATGAATGGCTTATACTCAGCTGAATATAGACTGTGGTATAGACTGCTCACAGCTGCTTCACTCTTCTCTTTTTGGGGCCACAGAAGTTTTCAGTGTCATTCTGGGTTTTGTTCTTTTCCTTTCCCTGCTGACTTCCCTGTTTTCTTTTCCATGCCACCTACATGATTTGTCTCACAAGTTCTTCCTTGAGCCAGAGAACGCTGGGCATGTTCACTTGAGGTGCCATTTCAGTCTGCTAGTGAGAATCCTTAGAAGCCATTCAGAGAAGGGCAGAGGTGGAAGAGACCTCTGGAGCTCGGCTGGTCCCTCCCCCTGCTCAAGCAGAGCCATCTGGAGATGGGTGCTCGGGGCCATGACCAGATCACTTTTGAATAGCTCCAAGGCTGGAGACACCCCAACCTCCCTGAGCAACCTGTTCCAGTTCTCTGTCACCCTCACAGCAAAACTGTAGCTTCCCACAAGACTCACAGAGCCACAAGCCCACCACGTGAGTCTCCTGAATATGTCAGTCATGTCATTTTACTGTTGCCAACCTGCTATGTCTGCTCACATAGTGATTTAGCTCAGCCCAAGAACTGATTTCCATTTGACTACAGCTTTGTCTGTAGCAATCGAATAAATTTTGTTTTATCTTAGTGACTGAAACATAGGGGTAAGGTCTTAGAGGTCTCTTTGTTGTTCTTGTCAAAAGATGTCCTGTATCTATGCTGAATAGCTGTTTTTTTCACAGATGCACCTGAAATACAGCTTGACTACATGAATCATGCTGATGTGTAGAATTTAATTGCATTGTTTTACTTTAATCTTCTTCAAAGAGCCAAGAGCTTTTGAGTGTTATATTTAGAAATATTTGTAAAATCATTTTGCATACATTGCAGCAGCATCTAAAAAAAAAAATCACACCTTATCACCTTCTCGTGTTTTTTGTGTAATTCAGTTCATTAAGGCACTTTGCCCACAACAGATTTTAGCTGAGCTTGGCAATGCCTCATTAGGAGATTTGTCATTGAAGTCTTGAGACTAATCAGGGGCTTTCAGTGTGTGACGCTGTTCAAGGGGATCTTTCAGTGTTTCGTGTGTAAAGCACAACACATTTAGTGTTTCATTTATCCTTTGAGATCCATTTATCACTTACACAGAGAGAAAGAAAACCCTGAGTAGAATAAAGCCTATTCTAGTCAATTTGTGCTAAATTATAAGGATTGCACCTTAAAGTCTTCCCTTTTGTCTGCAGTCGGCAGATGTTAATTGTCAGATATTAAAAGATGAGTTAATATGGTATTTTATTATCTCTTGTCTTTCCTCCGTGTTGTATATCTGCATTTTAAATGTTCTTGCAGTCCCAGTATCACCAGCAGAACAACAACGTGGTAAATATTTACATGATGTGCTATTTCCACAGACTTTTAGTGGTGTGTTGAGAAGATGCTTGAATTTGGAAAGGAGAGGGTAAAGATCTTACAGGATTATTCCTGTCTCTTTGAAGAAATAGGAACTGCTGATTTAATAACAGGAGCTGTGCTTTTGGCCATATTGTGAGGCCTGTTTTATTTTTACTTTTAATCCTCCTGGTTTCATCTGATATGCTAGAGTGGAGCTGTATCTCCGGGAAGGTGGATGGCAGCAATTTGAAGTAAAGACTGTGTACATGTACCGATATTGACCTGCATGTGACACCTCCCTGTTCAAGCTTTGCCCTGGCTCCTACTAGAACATCATCTCAGGGAGAGAGCTAGCATTTCCTGCTTGCTGCCATGAAGTAACTACCACTTAAAGGGCTCGATTGCTCACAGCATAGAAAAATCCTCCAAGTCACAGCTGCCCTTTCTGCATCCAAGGGATGGAGATCCAAATGCTTGGATTTGTAGGTGTTCTGCCCATAGTATTGGGTAGGAATGTTTGGGAGAGGGAGACAGCAAGCATTTATTCCATCATTTTCTTAGCCAAAATATAAGCTATTAAACATTTTATTGCTGTCTGATTCCACATTTTGGACCTCCATTCCCACTATGTTCAGCAGCCTTACGATTTGGGAGTGCTGCAGTAAGGTCTCACCAGAGCCTTCTCTTCCCCAGGCTGAGCAATGCCAACTCCCTCAGCCTTTTTCCATAGCAGAAGTCTTCCAGCCTCCTGATGATTTCTGTGGCCCTCCTCTGAACCAGCTCTGAGTCTTTCTTGTACAGGGACCCCAGAACTGGATGCAGTACTCCAGGTGGTGTCTCCCCAGAGCAGAATAGATGGGGAGAATCACCTCTCTCCATTTCTGGCCATGCTGCTTTGGATGCAGCTCAGGATATGAGTGACTTTCTGGGCTGTGAGCACACGTGTCTGGCCTGTGGAGATTTTTTTCACCAACCAACATGCCCATATCCTCAGCAGGGCTGCTTTCAATCCCATCATACCCCAGCCTGTATCAATACCAGGGTTTGCCCTGACCCAGGTGCAGCATCTTGCACTTGGCCTTGTTGAGCTTCATGAGATTCCTGAAGTTCAACAGCTTGGTGTTGTCTGCAACATCCACAGATGTGCGTGGGTTTAAATAAATATGTCTGCATCCTTGGATTCAGTCTTCACTTGCACATTTTAGTGAGCAGCTCTAGTATTTGAATAATACTTTTACTGTCAATTTCTGTAAAAGTAGGTGGAAATGTGGAAGTTTCATCGTCATCCTGCTGATGCACTGTTGTAAGGGAAGTGGTGTCCTGTTTACTTAGTGTGGCACCAGTTTGGCTCCAGCACCTGAGTATGCGTGACGAACTTTTGAACCTGCAGTATTGCCTGTGGGATTGATAGTGTTCTAAATAAGTGAGCATTTGGGGTTTGCCTGGACATGATGTAATGACATAATTGCAGAACCATTTGGCTTTTTTTTTTTTAATGTAATCTATTTAGCTTAACAAAATACAAAGATATTAATCTTCAGTCTCTGCTTCTCCATCAAGTAGTAGAAGAATCGTAAGTTGATGGGCTGATACAAAGCTCCCTTCAAACTTAGTTTGCAGGAATGCCAGTGTTATTTTTAACTGTCTCCAGCAGGAGGCTTTTTGTCTGGAAGGAATCCAGAGGTGTACATTGTAGCCTCTGTTCCGATTCACATCTGTTAGAGCGAGGATTTTTGTGCACAGCATAGGTAGGTAGAGTTGTAGCAGTAGCTGACTGCTCACCTCTGCTGTTTGGCTGGTGGTAGCTGGAAAATCCAGTGCATGTCCCTGGTGTGTGGTGGGTTGGCCTTGGCTGGATGCCAGCTGCCTGCCAAAGCATCTCTGTCACTCCACTCCTCAGCAGGACAGGGGAGAGAAATGCAATGAAAGGCTTGTGGATCAAGATAAGGACAGGGAGAGATCACTCAGCAACTACTGTCATGGGCAAAACTACTGTCACAGACTCAGCTTAATTTCATTTATGGCAAATCAAATCAAAATGCATATTTTTTTCACAAATTTGTAGAGTATTATAAGGTTTTAAAGTGGAGATTTCATTTTTAAATTTATTTGGATATCTACTGTGTGTGCGTGAACATACTGAAATTCACATGCTGGTTTAGAAAGATGTGGTAATTGTCATTGGCCATGTTAAAAAAGTTAGTTTTAGGTGTTTCTGCTGTTTATTGTGTATGAACGGAGCCTTACAACTCTATTAAATTGTGGTAAAAGTGATGGTTGATTTTGACTGCCCACATTTAGGCATTTAATGGTTTAATATTACACTGCATTAAAGTTATAGATACTTGTAATAAAAAATAAGTATTGCTCAAACACTTAGAAATTTAAAAGTTAGCTCCTTAAATTAGAAGATAGTAGAAGCACTGCATGGTGAAGGCAGCTTAATCACCTGGTAACAAGGTACAGGTTTAATATGAGTCTGAATAAACAAATAATAACAAAGAGGAAATGATTTAAAATCTCAATCACAGATCATGGTAGCCTAAACTAGAGCACAGCAGTTGTCCATCTGTAAAGCATTTCTAGCAAAAATTGAGATTTGACTGGATCATGCTGGAAAATAAATTGTCTTAAGTTGTGGGGTTTTGTTTTGGTTTTACTATGAACTTGATGCCACTCACAGTATGAATTTTCAAACAGCACCTTAGAAATAAAGTAGATACATTGCAGCCATCAATTGCAATAAGGTGGAGAGGAATCCAGGGATTTGTCAGATAAATATTTTGTCCTATAAATACACACTCATTGCTGTGGGTAAGAGATGTCTGGGTGATCAAAAAGATTATTGCAGTTTGTGTAGTAGATGGAGGTGACATGTGGCACGTGGACATTTTAATTTCCTGTCTTGCCCAGTGATTGTTGAACCGGGTCAGACTATATGAATCCCTTTCCTTCTGCCAAGCAAAGTGGAGTCGTAGCACAAGATCAGTGTAGTAATTGATTATGAAATCATTAACCAATAGCACATATATGTATATATGTATGCATGTATGTATGTATATTTGTGGGGCTTATCCCATCTCCAAAACTATTTTTCCTTCTCTGCAGCTTCAGTAATAAAAAATTTTTATAAGGCAATACTTACTCCATATCTTCCAGATCCTGCATATCTCAAGAGTGGGAAAAATGTAACTCTGTTATGGTATAAAAACCCCAAAATTTCAGAAAGCAAAGATTTTACATGGCCTTGTTATGCTCTGAAAGTATTTTGATGGCCTCTGTTCCCCATGACTGAAGGCTGAAGGTCGCTCCAGCAATCCCTTGTTTCTGTGGAGAGGGTTCTATAGTGAGACCAAGACATAAATGGAGGTTAAAAATCCCCTGAATCTCACTCCCATCCCAAAAAACACTCACTCTGCAGCGGTCTGTGCAGGTTTGAACTGATGCAACTTAAATTCAAGTTGCTTGGATTTTTCAATGGAGAAAGGGTGACGTAAGCCACTTTCAGTCTTGCCATTTCAGTGTATTTCATTTTCAGCAACCCTAGAGATATGTTCTTTCGAAAGGACATGCTGGGAATTTCAGGAGGTTCTTGCATAGTTGTTCAAAATCCAATTGATACTGCCTTTTTAATTGTACCCACATTAGAGAAGATTATTTTTTCCTTTTTTTTTTGGGCATCCCACAGGTCATAAATGTTGACGGGACAATGAGGAAAACCCTCCTAGAAGACAAGCTTCCACATATATTTGGGTTCACACTGCTGGGAGATTACATCTACTGGACTGACTGGCAGAGACGAAGCATTGAACGAGTTCACAAGATAAAGGCCAGCAGAGACATCATTATTGATCAGCTGCCGGATTTAATGGGCCTTAAGGCAACGAGCGTTACCAAAGTGTTTGGTAAGCATGGGCAACATAGCGTGGGTCTGTAGGAGCCTCTCGGTGGGCTTGCTTTGATTAAGCAGCTGTTGATCACTTGTAATGAGAATAACTGTGATCTGATGGGTTTGAAAGGAAAATGGCACCTATTGTTTCTAAAGTTGGGAAAATACAGTGTTGCAAAAGAAGGTGCTTCCAGTTTTTAGTGGCATAAGTCTTCCACAGCTTTCACTACACTCCTTGAGTGTTTATGAGAATTTTATTCCTCTATGCTATAGGAATCATTATTCTCACAGAGATGCTCTATTTCCTGCTGCTCTTCTCTTCCAGTGCAAAGTCCCATCATGTTCAGTTAGCAGAATGCTTTTCACTGTTTGGTGGTATAGGCACAGTCACCAGTACAATGTTGCCTCAAAGCATGTGGCACTTATATATTAACTCTTAACACCTCAATTGTACCTAAATCTCAACAACTAAAACTTGCCCTTAGCATGAGATCAGCAGCTGGATCTCCGTGTCCTTCCATGGCCTCTCTGAAAGGTGCAGCAGGTGTTTTAGGTACTCTGCTGGCACTCTGCAGCAAGTATGTCACAGGAGCTCCTGGCTTCAGTGCACCACAGATTTTCCAGCTACCTGGAACACTGGAATTTGGGTATAGCAATAAACAGATTCATTAGTCAGCTGTTAAAATTAGTGAGAAGAGTCACAATGGAATCACATTAAGTAGATTGTCAAATCATACCCTGACAGAATGTGGATTTCCAGCCTTCTCTACTTGAAAAATAAGGAAGTCCTCAAGCTGCAGTCTGAAATATATATGCCCTAAAAAGGGAAAATGAAAAGAACCCTGATCTTTGAGAATTTTTTTTGTGTGTGTGGTAACATTCTTTAAATACTTAAATCCTTGGTTCCAGCAGATGGAGAAAGGCACTCATTTATCTGTTGGTCCTTACTTCCCCCTACATATTCCGTCCCCATCACACGAAAAAATAAGTGTGAGATTGTGGTGATCTTGTTGGAACTGCTTCTGCTAATGAATCTTCTCAGCTTTAAATTAAACAGGTGGGAAAGGACTGTGATTATCCAGCTTTTTTCTCACCCTTTTGTATCACTGAACATTTGTAAAAGCTGGTGGTTTCAAAGAGATACAAAGATGGAGTATGTGGTCAAAAATAGCTAATTAATTAACTGCTTTCAGTGAACGAATTTAATCTTTGGGGAGACAAGAAAGATCTGTTTGTAGATGGTATTTGTACAATAGGAGGGACAGGTCCAGCTTTGTAATCCTGGGTTAGATGGAAAGAATCCACTTGGAGTGCTTTTTTTTAAATTTATGTTTTAGAATTCCCTGCTGACAACCCATAGTGTTAAGTTATTCTGGAAAATTATATTGTGGTTTTGCTCAACCTCCCATGCTTCCCTTTCCCCTTTACCTTCACAATGCACTAATACCTGTTTTCTTTTGGTTGTTGGTTTTTGGGTTTTTTTTTCTTAAGGAACTAATTCAATGCACTAATATCTGTTTTGGTTTGTTGTTTTGTTTATTTATTGTTTTAAAGGAACTAATTCATGCGCAGAGAACAATGGAGGCTGCAGCCATCTGTGTTTCTTTACACCCCAGGAGGCCAGGTGTGCCTGTCCCATTGGTCTTGAGCTGTTGAGTGACATGAAGACTTGCATCATTCCTGAAGCCTTCTTAGTTTTCACAAGCAGAGCAGCAATTCATAGGATTTCCCTTGAAACCAATAATAATGATGTTGCTATTCCTCTTACTGGAGTCAAGGAAGCATCTGCTCTGGATTTTGATGTCTCTGATAACAGAATCTATTGGACTGATGTTAGCTTGAAGGTATTACTGACGTGTGAATTCCTTGAATATAAAGCCACAGAGCAGTTACTTTGATCTAACAAAGGTCTCTGATACATGATCTGTCCTGCAGTTGCCAGTGTTGTCATTGAATTGCATCCAAGGAGACCCTTGGAGATGAAGACAGTTGCATTGCTGAATGCACAGTAGGGTGACAGGCATCTTCCTGCTTCAAATAAAAATCCAGAGTGGTGTCTGCTTGTACTGAATGCCTGAGTCTTGGATGCTGGATGTGTTGCATCCATATATGTATCTGCTGTAGAAAAGCTGTTTTTGTGTCACACAGTAGAGTAATTGAAACATTGAGCTCAGCAACCCCCTGAGCTTTCTATCCTCTTCCAGTTTTGACTTGAAAGACAATTATACTCAATATTAACATTTGACAAGTGAACTTGGGATTGTTTGCTGTTAGTCTGTGGCTCCAGCTTGGCACAGAAAAAGCCAGGGAACTTGTCCAGTCTTCTCCACGCTGTGTTAAGGGCCCACCTGCCCCCCAGTTCTATCTCAGTGTGTTCCCCAGAAGTTTGACATTTCCTGTGATGTTTGGTTCACATCCAAGTGTGTGCTAAAGTGAGGGTTGTGCTCTTCATCAGTGTTACTTGGCCTTTTGAAGTGAACTAAGTATATGATAGAAAATGACAGATTCACTTCACTGTAACTAAATTATTCTATTTAGACTCTTAATAGGTTTTCCAAGAGCAATCAGAGTTTCCTTGCCAGTGTGGCCAAGCCATAATATGGCAAAGCTCACTTTTGGAGCCTGCAGGGCTCGTGCAGTTTCCATAGCCTCTCTGTGAAGACTAGTGAGGGCTGTGCTTCAGTGTTAACAGTGCTGCTTGTGGTGTGGATACCGTTCCTTCAGGAAGAGTGCCAGTGTAATAAATTAGTGTAGTGTAGACACAGTTACTAAATAAATCTCACACAAGCACGTGGAGAGCAGGAGTTATGGACATCTTAACCATTTGTACTGGAAACCACATTACTCCAGCTGCATCAGTGAGTAGATCTCAGTCGCACTCGGTGCAGGACTGGAAAACATTTTACTTGTTTGTTGCCTCCTAAATTTTCCAGCATACTGTATTTTTGTATACACACCAGGTATCTTCCAGCACGTCTGTGTTCTCATTCTGCTTCTCCCCCACATCTAGCTGCTTAGCAGCAGGTATTTTAACTTCAGAGTTTATAGCCATCTCCCTTTCCTTTGGTGACCACTTCCCTGATCTCCTCCTGCCTCTGCGTTTTCAAAAACTACGCAACGTGATTTCTGGGTTTGGCATTTACCTTTAAAAATATAAAATGTCTCTGACCCTTACACACTCATGTATCAAATTATTAAGAAATCAATAGCTGAAATACTGGCAGGCATGTAGACTGATTGCTCAGCGTTGATTAGCAAGGGTGGGTAATTGGTCCTTTAAGTTACTATTTACCTGGGGTTTGTTCCAGTGCTGTGAGGAGCGACTTACTTATATGTGTGCAGTCCTTGCCCTGCGACTTACTTTGATAAGTATACTTTGATGCATAACCAAAATGTAGATGGGATCAGTAAATGTGCTCCAGGTGACTGATTATGAGAAATAATTTAATTTGGATGCCACTGAGATGTGTTTCTGAGACTTCAAACATTACAGTGAATTAAATAATTTTAAAAAACAGCTTATTGTATGCAAATAGAAGAGAGGGAGAGAGGTCAAGGAAGAATCTGCAGCTACATACTGCTTTCTGAAAATCATGTCCTTTTCAGATGTCTTGGTCTGGCCATCAGAAACCACTAGCTTTCTGAAAATTCAGGTGTTTTTCCCCTGAGAATTTCTGTGTCTTTTTTGACAACAGAAATTAATTTTTTTAAATGTAACAATGACTGGGGTATTTTTTACTAATTTCTTGGCTTTTGTGCTAATTCTTACTTTTTGTATACCAAACTTCATGATAATTATTCATTTTTATTTCACGGGAGTATCCATAAACACTGTAATATTTTTCCACAATTGTTTTCCAGACCATAAGCCGAGCTTTCATGAATGGGAGCTCTGTTGAACATGTGATTGAGTTTGGGCTAGATTATCCTGAGGGAATGGCTGTAGACTGGATGGGAAAGAACCTCTACTGGGCAGATACTGGAACCAATCGCATCGAAGTAGCCCGCCTGGATGGACAGTATAGGCAGGTCCTTGTGTGGAAGGACTTGGACAACCCAAGGTCTCTGGCTCTTGATCCCACCAAAGGGTAAGGGACTCTTGTTTTTCAAAGCTTTGTGTGGGTGTTCTTGGATGTGACAAGTTATTTGGTAGTTTACATAGTTCTCTTTCTTCAGAGTCTTTGAAAAGGCAGTAAACCTTCCACAATCCTATAGGTTACAATGAAAAATTAATAATTGTCAAAAATGCTATTCTGCCTTTGTGTAAAAAAAAGGAGTATTGTGATGCTGCACATAACCACGTGGGTTATTCTTGGTTTTTTTTTTCAAGTGCTGCAGAGAAATTTAGAAAAGTCAAAGCATGCAGCTAAACACCATCATACCTGGCTGATGTCCTGTTTGTGTTGCACTTCTCGTTGCAGATACATGTACTGGACTGAGTGGGGAGGGAAACCCAGGATTGTTCGAGCCTACATGGACGGGACAAACAGCATCACTTTGGTGGACAAAGTGGGGCGTGCCAATGACCTCACTATTGATTATGTGGACCAAAGGCTCTACTGGACTGACTTGGACACAAGCATGATTGAGTCATCAAATATGCTGGGTAATCTAGTGTTATATTACACCAGCCAGTACAGAAATATGCACTGGCCATAGTAAAGTAATTGAATAATGTGAAATTTGAATAATCTAACTGGTAGTAAATCTGTGCGTATATTTTCTTATAAAAGGAAATGGAGAGTTAAGTGTTCAAGAATATTTAAAAAAAACTTCATAAATTAGTAACTGTATGATGATTTGTAATGGTGGTGAGATAAAATGTCATATTGGTGTGAAACTGTCTGTGTTGTACCAAAGCAGACATGGTCTCTGAGTTCTCAAAGTGAGGACAACTTACAGGTTCAGTGTAAATCATCCCTGACATTTCAGCCTGGACACTAATATTCTATTGAAGTATTATCTCTTATTTCTGTCTTCAATCCAGTTATATTAGTTCTAAACCAGAATACTTCTTGCATTTCCTGGAGGCTGAAAGGTTGTGCAGCTACTTCTGCAGTGTATGTTTCAGATACAACTTTACACATGTTCATGTTTTCCATTGGAATTTCATTTATACTTTCATTTATAAGGGGTGTGCTCTGATTGACAATATACATAATTTCACTGCAACCAGGTTTTTTTGTTTTTTTTTTTTTTTTTTAATCTGTGAAAAGATATTTTTAGAGTGAGGGTTTTTTTTTAAGCTGTCATTGTGTGTGCTTATCTTTGGAATTCTGAGATTCTGAAGTCACGTCATCGTAGAAGGCCACTAGGGTGGTCAGGCTCCATTTGCCCTTAGTGAAGCTGTGCCGGCTGTGTCAGATCACCCCTCTGTCATGCATGTGCCTTAGCATTGCCTCCAGGAGGATCTGTTCCATGATCTTTCCAGGCGTAGAGGTGAGGCTTACTGGTCTGTAGTTCCCTGGGTCCTCCTTTCTACCCTTTTAAAAATAGGAGTGATGTTTCCCTTTTTTTCCAGTCGCTGTCAACTTCATGATTTTCAAATCCCATGGTCAGGGGCTTGCCAGCCTCATCAGCCAGTTGCCTCAGGAGCTGCATCTCATTGGGCCTCATAGACTTGAGCCCGTTCACTTTTATCATGTTGTACAATGTCTTTTTAGTCAGCAGATTATAAAGACTCAGGTAGACCTGCAGCAAGTGGGCTCATCAGTTAAGGGATGAATAAAGCACTCTGAAGTGGATGAGTGAATGCTGTTCCAGCTTACTCTTGGACATTATAAACAGCAGGGAAAAAAATCACACTTTGGGGAGATTTTCCTCCATCTACTATGAAAATCCAATTATACAGCTTATCTGCTTCCTTCAAAAGAGTCTTTCTCCTGAATTCATCACTGTGGACCAGAATTGCTCTAAGAAGTACCTGAGAGCATGCAGGATATCCATACCCCTAACTTGGAGAATTTAGATGCCTAAAAGTTACATGGGAAGGTTGCCTCTATATTTAGGTCTGGTGGTTTATAAGGAAATGGCCTCATGTTCTGGTTTATGGTTATTTTATTCTTTCTCAAGTCTTGGTGAAATGAAAAGTGGGGCAGAGGAAGAAAAGTGAGATGTTCTATAGAGTCCAGCATTGGACATTTGAGACAGGAGGAGATGGTGCTGATAATGGCTACATCTTCATTTGTTGGCAGAGATTCATAGATGTTTATGCTTGAAAATATTCAGGAAGGTGGTTTGCAGTAAGACTTTATCTACTTCAGTAATGCATCTCTGTCAGAGGCCATGCTCTAGAAGGTGTTAAATCTGTTGTGAATGTTGCTAACTGAGCCACTGAGTGTGGGAGTATTGAGATTTCTGCCAAACAAATGGTTTCCTAAACTCTTGGGATAGCTGTATGTTAAATTGCACTGCAAAAGATTTGTTTCTTGAGTGAAGCACCATAATTTCTCATAGCAGTTTCTCTGTGAATCTCAAGCTTGTTGTTGCTTTCATGCATATTAATTGGCTTTTTTATTGGCCTAAGTGATTACTGGAGCTGGTAGTATTTTTGGATATGTTTTTCAATGTCTATTTGGGTTAATAAGCATGAGACATACGAAGTAGTATTTATTTAAATTACAATACACTGGCATAATTTCAAATTGCTCTGTAGGCAAGAGAGTATCAGGGTAAGGGTTTTGAATGCCACTGTTTGCATTATCTCTTGAGCAGATACTACTTAATAAAGAATCCTATGATGCTGATTTGGAAAATGAGGTTTTATTTTAAAAAGAAGAAAAAGATTTTTCTGAATGCCAGTCACACCCTTCATTTTATGCCATAGGAATTGTCCTTTAGTTGGTTATCCTTGTTTTTGCAGGACAAGAACGAGAAATCATAGCAGATGATCTACCTCATCCATTTGGATTAACCCAATACAGTGACTACATCTACTGGACAGACTGGAATCTTCACAGCATAGAAAGAGCAGACAAGACCAGTGGGAAGAACAGGACGCTGATTCAGGGCCATCTGGATTTTGTGATGGATATATTGGTCTTCCATTCCTCTCGTCAGGACGGCTTGAATGATTGTGTGCAAAATAATGGCCATTGTGGTCACTTGTGCCTTGCCATCCCAAATGGATTTAGGTGTGGCTGTGCTGCTCATTACACCTTGGATCCCAACAGCAGGAACTGTAGTTGTAAGCCTTTTTATTTGCTGCTATATTCTTCAGTGCTTGTGGCTCCCAGGTGCTTAAAGGAAAGGGATCCCAAGTGCCTTTCAAAGGCTCTGGCTCTAAAAGTGATCTTAGAATATGAGGACAGAGTATGGAATTTCATATCCATTTTTGTGACGTGTACTAGACATGAAGATTTGTATTTCAAGTCTTAGAAATGACAGCACTGTCAAGTCTGGTCTTTCTTGTTTTACCAGAAGTGCTTTCTAAGTGATTCAGGTGTGTGAGTGAAGCTTTCCCACTCCTTACCTAAGTGTGTAGGTGGCTGGAAAAGAAATTACCAGCAAATAATGTTTTTTTCTCTTACATGTTTAATAAAGTCAGCTAAAATAACACTCAGTTAAGTAGTCTAACTCCTAGGTAGCTAGTCTAACTCCTGAGCATTCTGCACAACTTGCGGGTGCACTTGAAATACATATAAGTTTGTTTTCTCCCTGCATGTGATATTATGAGCCTGCCAGTTGACTGGTTGTCCAGTAGGAACTTAAGTTTCTAGTAAAAATAGCACATGAATAGAAAATGGGCTGTTGATTTAAAAAAACAAAAACCCAAAGCTTTGAGCATCCTGCATAGTAGCATATGAGGAAATTTTAACTGAATGAAAGGGTGAGTTTTTGAAAGGCAGGTCCTGCAGACTTAACCTGATCTTCTTCTATAACTATAGAAAGAAACATTTCAACTTAATAGCAAAAATCTCCAGTTATGAGTCACTTAATTTTCTCTGTGAATATTAGTGTGTCTCCAGGATTTTGTTCTAAATATTCTTTTTCTTCTGTGGGGATGTATTTTTGGGAATTGTACTTTCTCATGCATTCTGTTTTGGCTTGTTTCAGCCCCTGCCAGTTTCCTGCTCTTTAGCCAGAAATCTGCCATCAGCAGGATGATACCTGATGATCAGCAAAGCCCAGATATCATCCTACCCATGCATGGTCTGAGGAACGTCAAGGCTATTGATTATGATCCCTTAGATAAATTGATCTACTGGGTGGATGGACGCCAGAATATTATAAAAAGAGCCAAAGATGATGGCACCCAGGCAAGTGTACATCTTGTATATAGGTTTGTGTCAGTCTTTTTGTGTGCTTTTACTTTATGGTTGACCTCTTCTATCCTCTTCTGTCTGCTGCACCATGGGATAGTCACTGTCAACTGCTCTTGTCAGCACTTACTCATGGATATTCTATTTATATATGAGAATTATTGAACATTTTTAGGATTGTGGATTTGGGTGTTTCTAAACCATCAGGCAGGTAAACCATGCTTTCTGTTCAGTGTTCTTCAGTCAATCATCAGAATAACGACTGGAAATTGTTGCCCATGTGTTGTCTTGCAGCCTTTCACTGTAATGAGTACTCCCAACCAAAGTCAGAACCCAGAGAAGCAGCCACATGACCTCAGCATTGATATATACAGCCATACCTTGTACTGGACCTGTGAGGCCACGAATTCCATCAACGTGCACCGGCTGAATGGCGAATCCATTGGGATGGTGCTGCGAGGGGATCACGACAGGCCCAGGGCCATCGTAGTGAACGCAGAGCGAGGGTGAGCTTCCTTCCTGTGCCTGGTACAGAGCACTCCTGGGATGTGTGTCAGCCCTGTGTGTGGGAATCTTGAGCTGCATCTGTCTGTTTTTAAAAAGAGAAGTTTTGAGTATTGTTCAGCGTGCAGGTGACTGCTTGTTCAGTTCTGGCTCCTGAAGGTATCCAGCTTTCTCTTCCTGTTCCCTCCTTTGCCTCTGTTCACACAGCCATGTGTGAGGAACTAACCCAGGTGGTGACAGCAAAGTAAAAGCACCTTGTCCTGTTGTCCATGTGGATGCAGAGCCCTGCCACCTGATAGGAAAAACAAGAGAGTCTGTATCAGCTGGGAATCTGGCTCATGAATGTTTAGTCATCATAAAGCAAATGTTTCCAGGGGTAAAAAAAGGAGCCTCTAATTTGATACAACTATTCCTGCTGATGTGGTAGTATGAAGTTTAAACACTTAAACTCCTTATGTTCTATAAATTTTTAACTTAGTTCTGATGCGATGTGTATCTTAAAATCCTCTGAAATAAATTGAAGCAGGTAGGATGCACTAGAGTGATTTCCCATTGGAAGGAAATACGTTGTTTTGCTGCAAACCAGTTTTGGTTAGACTCAACAGACACTATCTCTGCTTCAGGTAGTGCGTAGCTTCCTTCTTAGATGTCAAAGATCATCTCTTACTGTTCTTTTTAATAAGTTAGATGCTTAAATCCCAGTTTACTACTGAGTGGCTTACCATGTGCTTGACAGATGTTGAATGACAATATTTCACAACTGCATGGATGCAGTAGTACCCAGAGACTCTGTCTGGAGCGTTTATAGGACTGGTGTTTTATACCCGTGTACTCTGCACAGTTCAAAAGCTGTTGTGGGGAAAGGGGGATTAGAGGAAAGATTCTAATCTTATTGGGACTAAGTCACTTGGATATAGTTTGTGTTTATAAAAGCTTATCTGCTTTCTCCATTAAAATGGGAGTTTGGGTTTGTTGATCTCTGAAACTCTCAACTTTTCTAGTCAGGTTGTCAAGTGATTTAACGCTCAATCCGTTTATAAATTAAAGGAGGAAAAATTGAGGAAGGCGCCATGTTAAACACTGACTGTCTGGGAGAGCTGAATGAGTGATCTTCAACAACTTCTGCCGTGGTTACAGAAATCCCTTCCTCCACCTCTCCCTTGGCTGCAGGTTCTGACTGCTGCCTCCCCTCCCTGTGCCATAAGGAAAGGCTGTGCAGCAATGCAGCCCATGCTGTTGGAGAGTTTGCCTGTGTTACCACTGAAAAAATAGCAGAATTTTCCTTTAAAGAGTTCTCAGTTCATTGTGGTGGGGGTGCACAAACCCTTTTTTCTCTGTGCATGAGGAGGGCAGAGACTGCTTCTGTTTGCAGCTGAACTGGCTTAGACAGATATAAAGAATTCATGGAACTAAGATGTCAGGAACATGCCATCCTCAGTTGTTCTTCTGTAATCTTTTCTCAAGTTTGGTAGGAAATTTTACTTGCTGAGAAGGAGGCTAACCTAGAAGGAGAGGAGGTGGCAATTAATTTTTTTTGTCAGAAAGAACTTCTGGGCTTTGATTTGCAAGTGGGGACAGCTTTACTCAGGGGGAGTTGCAGTAGGTCTGTGCTAGTCTCTTACAACCCCCAACTCTGTGCTGGAGCAGTGCTGCTGCTGCAGCAGTGCTGAGTCATTTTATGGCCTGGAGATAAGTCCTATTAATTTCAGGCTGAGTGTGTCAGTTAGCAGATGTTTGGTTCTGGATCTTTGCACCTGGGAGCAGTCACCCCAGCAGTCACCCCTGTGAAACCATTCCCACTTACAGTGTGAGTTACAAGACTGTGCACACAAAGGGGAATCGCCTCTCCCTGGAGCTCCCAGTTCAGCGGTGCTGTCTCTGTTTTCAGGTACATGTACTTCACCAACATGCAGGAGAGAGCTCCCAAGATTGAGCGTGCAGCCCTGGATGGCACGGAGAGAGAAGTGCTTTTTACAACTGGCTTGATCCGACCAGTAGCACTGGTGGTTGACAACAAACTTGGAAAGCTCTTCTGGGTGGATGCAGATCTGAAGCGCATTGAAAGCTGTGACCTGTCAGGTATGTGGTATGAAGTGAAACATTTGCAGCACAGTGTTAGCATGTATAGGACATCATTCCCTCTTTGATGCTGACGCTGGTGACTTTCATCTCCACTGTTGCCAGTTCTGTGTAGGCAGTCACAGACAGCAATGGCTGGTGTGCTCCGATCTTTGATGTAATTAGAATAAACACGACTGTAATGATTGACACCCTCCAAGACAGCCATTTGACTTTTGATATGTTCTGAAAGTGTTGTTAGTCATGGAACCCCTAAATCACCTCCCCTGTGCCCCTTTTTTTTCTTAGGGGTTTGAAAAGTTTGCATACTTCTCAATTTTTCTTTCTCTGGAGCTTACAGGTTAGTAAATCAAGGCAGCGTAAAAGAAAACAAACAGAAGAAAGGGCAATGTTTTTTTTTCCTAATCTGTGTGATAAGACAGCTCATCTGAAATAGCATTGTTGCAAGACAGGAGAGACATGCCAACCCATCGCAGTTTTCCCGCATTAGTAGTATAAAGCATTATTCCATATCCAAAGCAACAGCACCTCATGGATCTCAGAGAGCACAGTTCATCGTTGACTTTTAAAAGCACTTGATAGTGCTGAAGAAGTGGAGGAATTGGCTCTGGTGGGCAGTATAGAACAGAGGATGCAATGGCCCTACTTTCTGACTCCTGACTTGTTCTCTCGTCATCATCATCCATGTATCAAGAAATGAAACCCATAAAGGAAGTGCAGAGAGAAGGGAACAAGTGTGAGGGAATAGAAGCTGGGCTGTTACAGTGATTGGTACATGCCATAAAGGGTTGAATCTCCAATTCTTGGTGATTCTTCTTGCCATATGGTCACATCCTTCCCTTGTGTTGCAGTGAAGCAATGAACTAAAACAGGAGAAAGTTGTTCACCTTTTTACAAGGGTAGTTTGCTTTTGAGCACCTAAAACTGACTCAAGGTCAGAATCTTCCAAAGAGGGGATAAAAACCATGAAGCTGCAGATGGGAAGGTAGAGCAGCCCGTGTCTTTCATCAGTTACCAGGCTGAATAGGAGAGTATTGTCAAACTGCCTGAGCAGCCACAAAATATTCAATCCAGGATAGGCATCAGAGAACCTACAAAAATTTGTAGGAGAAAAGAAGATAAGAGGAAGATTTTCACCTATGAAACAAACCACATTTGAGAAGAAGAGGTGACAGAGTGGGACACATAACACAAAATGCATCAGATATACTGAGAGGGGTTTCTCTAATGATAAAAGAAGTTCTGTAGGAGGACATGTAAAAGTAAAATGACAAGATGGCAAGGCTTCATGTTATGCAGGTGTGCTGGAGTGGTATCCAAGAGAGACGTAAGAGGCACCAGATAAAATTATATAGAAATTATATCCAGTCACAGCCAAAGAATCAAAGTTTATAGGTAATATAAAAGCAGGGGGAAGCTACAGGATTAAAAGAAAACAATGTTTATGAACTAGAGAGAGATGTATCCGTAGCCAAAAAACTGTGATTGTATTTGATCCAGCTGAGCTCGCTGTAATTTGATTCGCTGCGATGTTGATTTTTTAATGAGTTAGCAGCATTTTTTTCTTTTAAAATCCTTTTCAGTCTTGCATCACAACTTCAGAAGAAATTTGAGAGCCAAAGTGATGTTGATTTGAATTACTTACTCTAAATAGTATTTTCTGAGCAAACTACTTTAAAATGGGCATATGTTAGGAAAAGCTTTCTAGCATAAACTAAGGCTGCTGACTAAATGGGACCAAAATTGTGTGGCATCCTTCATGCCAATTAAACTGGTCTAGACACCCTTATTCCATTGTATACTTACAGAGATGACATGGTTATGGAGATTCCTGAAGTTTGCGCTGCACCCTGATTAACAGCATCCTGCTAAATCAGGGAATAACTTCAGATGTCCAGTGCTTAACTTCCAGAGAGGGATGAAAGAACTATAAACCCATCTAACAGTATTCTTTACATGGTTCTGGAATTTTTCAGTTTGAGTTAGACCCAAAGTTGGTTTTAAACTCCTTTAGTTTGAAACCATTCCCCCTTGTCCTATGACTATCTGCCCATGTAAAAAGTCGCTCTCCCTCTTTTTTATAAGCTCCTTTTAAGTATCATGAAAGGCTCCTTTAAGGTCTCCCCAGAGCCTTCTCTTCTCCAGGCTGAACAACCCCAGCTCTCTCAGCTGTTCTCATAGGAGAGGTGCTCCAGCCCTCTGGTCATCTTCATGACCCTCCTCTGGAGCTGTTCTAAGAGGTCCATGCGCAAAACTAATAGAACCTGTTAATGTTACATTCTCATGCTTGGCTGAGCTCTAGATAATTTATGCAGCAAATAAGTTGAATCCAGTTCTCATAGCATTTTTGTGACGTAGATTCATCTTGTTTTGTGTAGATACTAAATACTTACATTTTTTAAGTACAAGCAGGCATAAGGTCTTAGTTCCAAAATTAATTATGAAAGCTGAAGCAGCACCAAGTTATGATTTTATTTTAAATTTTCATTTTAAAAATCAAATATATCCATTTACATAGGCATACACAGGATCAGAATGGTTTCAGTGAATTAATAGAATAATTTGGAATGTCTTGTTCACCCTAGAAAAGAATAATAAGAACAAAAATTAAATGCCTCTAAGTGTAGGGCAGTACACAGTAGAAGACTGCAAGTAATTAAAGTGAAAACTGATAATAAATGCATTTTTTACTTGACCTCATTTTTACTCACTGGCTTAAAGCAGATTTTTACACATTTTTATAAAGCAGAGAGCCTGAGCATTTGATAGTGTTCCTATTTAGGAGCATATTGAGTCACTTAGAGTTTGGGTGTTCTGGTGTGTTACTAAATAAAAAAAGTTTGGGGTTTTTTAAGAGCTTTTCTTTTCTGATCATGTATCTGTGGTTGTCACATAGGCTGTGACAAGGCTTGGTACTTGCCTCTTGCTTTGCATGATAAATGTGTTTTATTTGAGTAACAGCAGTGAAACTAAATTGGTTGTATTTCACTCTTGCTTATAGATTCCAGAAAAAATGTACTGTTCCATGTGCAAGTGCACTGTAAAACTTTTGGCCCAGGAGCTGAGCCTGTATCAGCTTTTGGGAGCGCTCAGAGTTGCACATAACAGAGATGTCCACATGAGGCTGAGCACAGCTGGCTGACCAGCCAGGCTGTGCAGGGATGAGCTGGGGTTCATACTGTATCTGTTTGCCCTCAGGACATGGCACCTGGTAGCATTTAGCTGAGATGAGACTGAACTTTACCTGAGCAGAGCCTTGGTCTACATAGACTCATGAAGCCAGTTGTAGCTCACTGTCTGCAAGGTTTCATTTGGCTTGGTTTTAGCTGGGATGTTGCTTTGTGATGTTTTTTTAAGGGATAACTTAGAAGTCAACTGGTGTAAAACTAGTTTTTTTTTTTTTTTGGTCTCAGGTGCCAACCGTGTGACCCTGGAGGACTCCAACATCCTTCAGCCCATGGGACTCACTGTGCTGGGGAATCACTTGTATTGGATTGATCGTCAGCAGCAGATGATTGAGAGAGTGGAAAAAGTGAATGGGTACAAAAGGACTAGAATTCAAGGCCGGATTGCTCACCTGACAGGCATTCATGCTGTGGAAGAGCTTGATATGGAAGAATTCTGTGAGTTTATTTCAATATCTGATGTGTCTCACTCTTGGTCATTGTATCTCAAAGTCCTCATCCGGCTGAATATTGTAATAATGTTGCCCATGGGCTTCAAGTAAGCCATGGAATGCTTTCAGCTTGGCCAGTTGGGATCGCAGGAGAGCAGGAGAAACAAATTCCTTGTTCTTGTTGAGGGGACTATTGCTGCACAGCTAGAACATGTGACATCATGGCACTGAGTTACCTGCTTTGTACAAGCTCACATGACGCTGAATTCAGTCTAAAAGATACTAATAATTCTGGTTGTTCGTTTTCTAAGTACAATCAAGTAATAGGTCTTGGAAAAACTTCTAGTAAGAACCAAAAGGATTGTACTTGCCTTTTCTTCAGGGGTTTCAGACTCCTGTGTAAAGTACGACTGGTTTGACTCGGCACGGTGGATGATGTAAAAGCCTGCAGTGAGGGAGGCAAAATGGGGACGAAGCTCCTACAATGAGTTGTACTGTGGATATGGAATTTCTCTCCCAACAGAGGTGCCCACATCTTAAAGGAATCATGCATGCAGGATGTTCTTTTTCTGGACTAGTGGTCCAAATTACTGTGGTTTGGTGGAGAGTACAGAAACCTCTTACTCCTCAAAGTGACAACCTACAGCTCCTCCTGCTTACTAGGATTATAAAAGAGAATACAAAATCACAAACAAATTGTGGGAAACGGAGGTCGCTTTGTTGCCTGTGATGAGTTGTCTTATATAGGGAGGGTACATTGGTGTATAATGCTTTTATTTTCAGAAGAAATTATTCCCCTTCACAACAGACATGCTAACAAACAAACTCTCTGTCTCATACATTAGTGTCTGTGATGGCTGAAAGTATTTTTGAGCTTGCATATGTGGGTAGGCTATTAAAAATAAGGTGGCGTAAGCACTTAAACTGTAGTAGATTCTATGTGCTAATCATGACCCAGAGGTTCTTTTTTCTTTCACAATACCCAGCTTTTCTTCTTCTGTGCTATTTCTCATATATTTTGGCATATTTCAAAGGTAATACTGAATGAAGCAAAAAGATTTTTTTTTTTCTTTAATTCTCAACAGTGTTTAAAAAAAGGTTTGCTTTTACCCCATGTGTTTATTTAATATGGGGATTTTTGGTTTGGGGTTTTTTTTTATGGCAAGGGTACTGTTCCTTTAAGTCAGACTGAAAGGAATCATCTTTTGCAGCTGAAAATTTTTCTACGTAGGTGATTTATGTTACAACAGGGGAGTAAATATACATATGCACATACAGGTATATGTGCATGCACTTCTGTGAACAACTCATGCTTCAAACACTGTATTTAATTAATTTGTTAAAGGTAGAAAGCAGGTTGCTGAGAAGCCTGGACAGATGGAAAACAACTTTGGTAGAGAAATTATGATAGCTATACAATTTTTTCCCCATGGAAATTCTTGGTCCTTAGCAGTAGTACAGAATGCACTGTTCAGCAGCATCACAAATAACACAGGCTGTAGCCCCACAGATTGCTGCAGCAGATGCTCAGCTGTCAACCTGATTAAGCAGGCAAGAGACTGGGTCTCTTCTGACTCTGTTGGGCTGGGGTCATCAGACAGTGACCTCCCTTCTCTGTGCCCGTTTCTTATCCACCTCATGTTCATTAATAATCCTTCTATTAGGACCTCTCAGTGCTTCTGGGTAACTGATTGGGAACCCAAACATGTAGCTTCCCACCTTTAGAAAAAACCCAAAAATATATGTGCCTATATTGCAGTTTTGTAAGGAACAGGGAAGTTGAGGCACTAGATATTAAGAGCTCTTTAAGGGAGAAATCCTGAGGGTTTTGCAGGTTGGCATTCTGCACTGGCATATATTATTTCTTGATCCCTACCCTAGAAATACAGGTGGGATGTCTCCACCTGAGAGGTATGATGTAAATGTAGCCTTCTCAAATCTGCCTTTTCATTTCCCTTCACCTCAGCTCCCAAATTCTTTTTAAAAGTCCTTTAAAGGTCTCCATATGATAGAATCATAGAATGGTTTGGGTTGGAAGAGACCTTTTAAAGGTCATCCAGTTCCAAACCCCTGCAATGGGAAGGGACATCTTCAATTCAATCAGGTTGCACTGTTACTGTGACTGGGAGAAATTTCATCCTTACGAAGTAATAAATCAGCTTTCAGGCATTGAACTGAAAAATCCTGCATTTATCTTCCTAATAATTTGTAGCAAATTCTTGGTTACCCAGATGGAAGTGTTTTGTGAGTAGTTTCTGATTTTGTCCTAGTGAGGAATAGTTATAATTTCTTTTATGCTACATAATATTCTTTTCTTTGTGTTTCACCAGCTGTGCATCCATGCTCCCGTGACAATGGTGGGTGTTCACACATCTGCATTGCCAAAGGGGATGGAACTCCAAGATGTTCATGCCCCGAGCACCTTGTGCTTCTACAGAATCTCTTAACGTGTGGAGGTGAGTTATGTTTAACAGTACTGCTAATCAATTTGTAACAAAAACATGGCAGCTGAGGTTGCATTCCAATCCAAAATGTGGATTTACACACAGTTTTTCTGTACACGATGTGCTGCATTGTGTGTTAAATTAATCTTTGGTAGTTCTACCACCTGTTTTCTGCTTGAGGTTCTGGGCACATGTGACTTCTCATTCTGAGCAGAATATTCTTCTTTGAGCTTAAAATTCTTGCATCTTCTACTGAGATTTTTATAATTGTATGATGTGACAGGTTTGTGTTTTAAACAAGTGTTTAGAAGATGATGTTGCATCAACCTGTGATCAACCTAGCAGCAGAAATTGTGCATATGATTCCCACAGTATGAGACTCCAGTCTTTGAAATTCATTTGGCCTCATAATGTGAAACACTCTACTGGCTACTCATCAAATTTAGGCTCCATTGCAATTCTTTTAACTAAGGTAGCTCTCCTCTTTCTGCATGGTAGACTTTTTCTTTAGCCTTACCTTTTACCATTCCAGGATTTTTAAAAACTGTTAACATTACACTTGCAGAGGGGATTCAAAACAAAACAAAACACTGTTTCTTTTTGGGACACATTATATCTTAAGTCATTTGGCTCTGTTGGTCCTCTTGACTTATTTTCATGTATTTATTTTGCTGTGGATTTCATTTTCTGGCTGAACTCTGAACTCCCATGGGACAGTCATTTCCATGATAAACTGTTTTCTTTCCCATGACCACAACACGTTATGTGGCTTTAGAGTAGTGGTGGTTACATGGGGAGGGCAGGGTGGATCAATCTAATTATACTTCTTGCTGTGGTGTTGTTGCACAACGTGGACAGCAAGAGAGGCTCAAATTCCACTCCTTTGGATCTTCAGCTATAAATCTAAAAATTCAGGGGCCTCTACTTCAGTGCCTTATTTTTTTTTATTCTAATCTTTCACTAAGCCTGCAACAACTTTAACCTATCTTGTCTGCCCTAGTAACAGCCACTACCCAGTGTTTCAAAATAGCTTAGTTGGCTGGAGAACATTTGTCCATGTTCTGGACATCCTTACGAATGCTTTTGTCAAGTTTTTTAGTGCAAGCTTGTGCTTGCCAAGTGCAACCATAGTGCAGCATTAAATGTGCCTTTAAATGTAGAAATAGTGATCTGGCTGTTGAATTATCCAAACAGCACACTTGTATCAAAATTTAATTCAAGCATTATCTTAATGCATGTGTCTGGCATCTTTATCTTACCTACGGCTGTCAGGTCACTGGCTACATTTGTATTTCTCATATTGCTCCTCCAAATAATCATAAATGAGGAACTTAAAATCATAATTTTTTTCAAAACCCAAGCACATTTTGATTTTTATTCGCCTTTTTTTTTTCAGACTCTTGATTATACTCTTGTCTCATTCTTGAACTTTTCTCCTTAATGAAGAAAGGACAACAGCACTTTAAAAACTGTTTGCGTGTAATTGCATAATTCCAGAATTTTTAACACCACCCTCAGGAGAAAAAATATTCATACAAAAGTCTTGCCATTGGTTACAGCTAAGAAACCTTCCTTGTGCTGGGTTCTTTGTGAAGTCCATTCCTGAGCCTGAATCTTAACAAAAGCCCACTGGGTTTCCAGAGGAGTGTTACCATCAAGTGCCAGAGCACACCTCTAGCTCAATCATACTGTTGTAGGCAGGGTGTGATGTGGTACTCTGTTAATCCAAGTGGTAAAGCATCTTCTCAGAGCATTACTGGGCAACAGCAGCTGTGGGGACGAGTGACTGCCTCTGCTAAATGACTTAATTATGTCACAGGGTTTTGACCCAGCAACTTTTCAAATCATAGAAATGTATGTGATTGCTGCAGGGGTGTTTTGAGATGGCCCCCTCATTTTGACCCCAACTAATTGCTACTCATAGCAGCTGAATGGACTTGCACATTGCTTGTTTCTGTCATTGATAACAGTGGTGGAAAATTGTGTGCTAACTTGCTGTATGTAAGAATTTGGAGCATTTTTTGCAACATGTTCTTGATCTGGATTGTGTTTGGGCTCTGACATTCTGAAGAAAGCAACTATGGATGCCTTATAACAGCATAATTGCTGCATCTCTATGTGGGGTTGTAGCTGCTGCCTAATGCTATCAGTGTGTCACTGCAACTTGATCAACAGTATGGATGTGAAAAGGAGTGATACCAGAATCTTGGCATCCATGAAAAATCAAACTTGAAGGAAGTCCCAGCTTTTTTAGGTCCAACAAACATAAAAATGGCTGTGCACAAGTTAAAGTGTTTCGTCTCTGCAGTGAGAGAATATAAGATATGGGCAGGTCTGCAGTGCTGAACTCTGAACCTTCACTGACCTGCAGCCCAGAGACTTTCCAGCAAGAGGACTTAGCTTAATGTTTACCAGTCCTATACAGATATTTTTTTCTCCATGCATATTTTTCAATTTGTATCTGACTCAGAAATTTGTTTGTGGAAAAACCACAGGGAAAATAATGAAACAGATACTGTAGAAGTTGTGGTATATGTTTTGGATGTATTCCTTGCCAATTAACCCGATGTGTCAGGTTTTTTAATGAAGAATTGGTCCAGGCTAATAGAATTGCAGGGATTAGAATTGTTTAGAATGTGGTTTGCAATCAGAAATTGAGTATTTGAATTTATGTATATGACAGTATCTTCCAAAAGGTGGCTGTTAAAGACAAAGCATGTATTTGTTGAGTAAGTATTTGTAGCTCCTGTCCTTAGTTCAGTGCTTGACTGCTAAAGCAAACTTCTTCAATCAGCATGCGTCCAATTTTTGTTACAAAGCTGGTAAAATTTCATTCCCTACGCAAAATCTTGTTTTCTCTTTGCTGGAATCTTAGCATAGTCACAGAAGAACTTCAGGGAAGGAATAGGTGTGCTTTTCTTGAAAAACACTCTCATACTTTTACTCTGTTGAAAGGGATAAAATTGAGTATACAAATCTGATCTGTTTTCTCTTTCTCCAGAACCTCCAACTTGTTCCCCAGACCAGTTTACCTGTGCAACTGGAGAGATTGACTGTATCCCCATGGCATGGCGCTGTGATGGGTTTCCTGAGTGTGATGACCAGAGTGATGAAGATAGCTGCCCCATATGCTCTGCATCTCAGTTCCAGTGTGAGAAGGGACAGTGCATTGACGCACACTTGCGGTGTAATGGAGAAATCGACTGTCAAGATAAATCTGATGAAGCAGATTGTGATAGTAAGATCAGTTTTCTTGAACTCATGGTTCTAACACAAGCATCCATTTGGGATTCTTTTCTTGAAATGTATAGGTACAGGTCCTTTTTGTTGAGACAGAAGTTCTTGAATATAGATAAGAAATTTAGCAGTTACTTAGCAAAGATATATTTTACATAATATATCAATTATGTATACATAATATAGGTATGGAGTACATAAGGTTTTATAATATGCCATGTTACTACGTTTTGTTAATATGTCAGGTAATCAGCTACACTTTGTTAGTGTAAGAGATTCTTGCAGATTTGGTCTCAGTTTTCCGGAAGGACTGATTTGAGAAAGGATTGGGAGTTACTGGGACTAGAATTCTATTTTAGTTCCACTGAGTAGGATGTATAACAACAAGGAGGAAGAACCAGAGATATGCAGGCTTGCAATTTACCCACAGCAGCAAAGCAGGTGTTGTGGTGCCTGCCTGATCGTAATATGAAACCCACTTCTTTCAGTTTTCTTAAGAGGCTCAAATGCTCCCGTGCTGTCAGTATTTGATCTTTTCTTTCTTTCTGTGCAGCAATTTGTCTGCCCAACCAGTTCCGATGTGCAAGCGGCCAGTGCATCCTCCTGAAGCAGCAGTGTGACTCCTTTCCGGATTGCATTGACGGTTCTGACGAGCTTATGTGTGGTGAGATGTCTTTTCTTGAGGTTCAGGTGCTGTGTTCAGGCATGTTCTACAGCCCTGTGCAGAGCCCTGGTCTTTGCAGAGCTATATTCTTTCAGGGAAGAATACTTCAGAAGGGCCTTCAGAATTATCCTTAGGGAAACCTGATTTTACTGTGCTCAGTACCTTGGAACTTGCAGAGCTGCTGCTGAGTCTGGAGTGGCTTTTAAAATGTGCAGCCCTATCCTCTGCAATAATGGGGCCAAACTGGAGGCTAATGATGTGGAGGAGATAACATGCAATGAGCAAGTGTCCACAAGAGACCACAAGCCAGTCTCTTAAAATGCTGGTGTGAAAAGAATATATAGAGAGATGTTGATTTTTCTGGGAAAAACGTAACTTTGAATTCTCATGTGCAAGTTACAGACACGCTGATGGCAGCTGTTGTGTTAGTCCTTAGGTCTGTTACATTGAAGTCTAAAGTGGACAGTAAAAATTCACTTACTTTTGCTCTTCTTGCAAATTCTGTTGTTTCGCACTGTTGGGATGACTAGAGCATGAAGTATTCAGGCAGTAGGGTAGATGGAGGGAGCATTTAGAATCACACAAGTGGTTTAGCAAAATAGTTGGAAAACAGCATTTTGGGATAAAAGCAAATAGATGTGCTGGTCCGTCTGAGTTCATTGTGAACAAATACCTTGCACTGGGTTTGTGTAGAGAGATGCTGCGCTTACTGTGCCTATAGGACCAACCTTAGTGAATTGTGAAGTTTTTAATATCTTAGATCTTGTCACATTTTGAAGCACCAGTTGTCAGAAACTGTGCCACTGCTGGGATGAGAGCAGGGTTCACCAGATTTGGTCCAAGGTAACTTTGTTTCTTCCTTCCATCTTCATGGTGGATACTGCAAGAATAAGTATATTCCTGAGTAAGAATGGTGAAAGGAACCCTAGCTGTGAATAGAAAAAGAGGCTAAAAGATTTGAGACAGAAACTGTTGGAAATTTTGAACTGAACATGCTCTCCCACATCTTCGTTTATCTCTTTAGCTTTCATCCAGTTCCCCCAGTTCCCTGGAGAATATAAGACCACTTTCTCCTTTTTTTTTTTTTTTTTCTTTTTTTTCCAGTTTCTTTGTGCACTTGGCAAGCTTTCATGCTGCCAAGTTAATGCAGCTGTTTCCTGTTTGCACTTTAGGTCCAGTCCTGCAATTAGGTCTTAACTGATTTAAATGTGTCTTTATGTCGGCATAGGATTGTCTCCTCTGGACCTCTTTGTGGAACAGAGCATTCTGTGGTTTCCCTCTTGACTGAGGGAAAGAACTCAAGTAGGGTATAAAAATGATTGCTACCTTCTAGATAAGGATCTTGCATTCAAAAGAAGCTAGGTTTAACCAAAACGAGAATTGTGTGTTTTAAAATAGCTGATTTGGGAACATGTTTTAATTTTGGCTTTGCTTCTTTTTCTAGTGTCATAGCTGAACTAATCTGACTATTTGAAAGTTAAGACCTTAGCTGACATAAAAGTTTTCATGCACTAATAAGTGTGAGAAAAACATAAAGACTTTAAAACAGAAATGAGTTCTTGATGCTGAGCTGTTAAGAGTTTATTGCTAGATCTTTGTATTTCCTTTATGTTCCTTCTCAAATTTCAGTTGTTTTTCATTCCCTTCCACTGAAGTGGAAATCAGAACCACTGGAGAAAAATTTTATGAAGTGAAGGCCTGAGTCTTATATAAATCCTTTCACTTCTTACAAATTCATTAAGGGGGAAGGAGTCTATAGTTAGAACTAAGCATGTAAAATTTGGACAAGTTTATTTTGATTTTTTCACTTTTTGACTGTATCTATTTGTGTATGTTAAAGAGTAAAATTATAAGCGTGTGAATCACATGGAAAAAATTGCTTTCCCTGAAGAACATTGCATATGTGAAAAACAGAGAGGTGTCAGGTTTATCTGGCAAGAATTTTGAATGTGTTACCCATAATCAGGGGGAGATGTGAGGCATAGCTCATCTCAAATACTGCAGCACTTTTTGTTATTTAACGTTCAACTACATAGGGGGAAAAACAACAAGTAGAAAGTATTTGAGATGTTTTTTATTGTGTTTCCCTTCCAATTTGTAAGGTGGGGTTTCTTTGAAAGCAAGTCATATTTCAGGAAGGAGAAGTATTCTGTTTTAAGACCCGTATTAGCTAGGAAGACAGGCACTGCTTAGTATATAAGGTAGCTTCCCTACTGGTAAAGTTTCTTGATTTTTCATGTTATTGCTAGCCCAAATGGCTTTTGAGAGAGCAATCCTCTTTGATTAAGGACTTGATATTTATAAGTATCCTCTATCTTTGGCCCATAGACTTTGGAGGGCAGGGAAGAAAAGGAAACTTTCTATTTCTAGGCTGTTGTTCTATCAAGATAAGTAATCCCGTTACAAGATAAATTGCTAGATAAAAAGGAGAGTAGTTTGCTCATACTGCTTTATGGAGGGGAAGAGGAAGCATGAAGTCTTGTGTATTGAATCAGAATATCTGAAGCTACAGATGCCTGAATGTGATGCAGATGCTTTTAAAGGCACTGTATGAAAGACTGTGTGCTGACTGATTTGTTGCATGAGCTCCAGGACAGCAGCATATTCACTGCTCCATGTTTAATGACACGTTTAATTTTCTTCTCCTCTCTTTCCAGAAAAATCGAAGCCAGCCTCAGATGAATCCCAGCCACACAGCAGTGCCATTGGTCCTGTCATTGGGATAATACTGTCCCTTTTTGTCATGGGAGGAATGTACTTTGTTTGCCAGCGCGTGGTGTGCCAGCGCTATGCTGGGCCCAATAGTCCTTTTCCACATGAGTACGTCGGTGGTACCCCTCATGTCCCTCTTAATTTCATTGCTCCAGGAAGTTCTCAACATGGCACTTTTACTGGTAAGGACCTTGCATCTCATCACTACCGTTACATTGTCTGGATTTTGAGTTTTACACGTTATTAAGGGTGCTGGATGTGGAGTTTTCAAAGAGCAGAAAGTAGATGTTGAAGATCTGCTCAGTGGTTTTGGAATAAATCTGTCATTTGAATCAGATACGTAAAATCTATTAGCTTTTCTTGCACTTTAATGGCTATGGTCAGATATTCCTGTTTAAGTTATATTACTATGGTTATCAAGAGGTTTTTTGTGGTAGGAAATAAAATTAGAGGATGAAATAATTGCAGGTGAAATCTTCGCAGGGGTGTTTTAAATTGGACTTCACACTAAAGCTTTTTTAATTAAAGCAAGTATCAGTGGTTTTCATCTGCACTTCTGTAGGTGCTAAACCAAGCTGTCATTCTGATTCTCATCCATATTTGTTAGTTTTTTCTAATCCGTATTGTTGTGACAAGTTAAAACAGCTGAAAATATTACTGTTTATGTTAATTCTAAAGAAAATACATAGGTTTCTAATACCATGGCATTTCCAAGAAGGATATATAGTCATGAATGATGATTACAAATACTTACTCTGCTTGTAATAAATATTTCCTGCATTTGAAAAAAAAAAGTTCTGAAAACTTCCCAGATTTAACTCTTACATTAGCACTGAATAGTGAGACAGGAAGAAGCTGAAAATGAATTGTCTGAGTTAAGAGTATATTGTAGTAAAACAGATTGAAGAATAATGTCTTCCATTTTCCTCTAACTCAGGTGTCCTTCATATTGTCTCCACTGATTTTCAATTTTAGCTGTGATTATTTTCAGTAAAAATAATTGGGTTTTGCAGTTATTCATGTACTTGCAATTGAATTTCTTGGGATGGAAATTGAAACTTTGGAGGTCTCTAGTTTGTTTTTCTTGGGCATTGTATAATGTTTTTTTTTTTGCAAATGCCTAAGTTTGTTTAATTGGAAATTTTCTTAGTTAATTCGGGTGAACAGTTTGGATCAGCTGTTCTGAAGATTCCTTTCTCAGCAGTGTGATAGTAGGTTGTGAGGAGTTCAGTGCTGCAGTGAGACAATAGGTGATCTGAGGGTGAGATGTTTTCTTTACAAAAAGTGCTGTTCCTTGTAATCCTGAAATTTTTACTTAAAGCTCTCTTCCCAAAGTGTGACAACCATTATCATTGCATGGGTTTGCAAAGCTAGGGATTTGGTTTCTGTTTGGCATTGGTAGATGACGTGGTTTATCTAACCTTGTTTTCCTCTGTTTCAATGCAGGCATCTCTTGTGGAAAGTCCATGATTAGCTCCATGAGTCTCATGGGAGGAAGCAGTGGTGCCCCATTGTATGACAGAAACCATGTTACTGGAGCATCTTCAAGTAGCTCATCCAGCACTAAAGCCACTTTCTACCCACAGGTATGTCTTGAAAATACACCAGTGAGTTAGGTATCTCCTGCTTCTGAAGAAAAGAAAGGTGAAACTTTGTGCTTACTAAGTAGATGTTAACAACTGTTCACAACTCTTGGGTGTTGCTGTTTATGATATGCAGGCCCATTTTGATACTCACTGAACTTCATAAAGGGGCTTTGTTGTAGTCCATCAGGATTATACAGTGCTCTATGATGTCCAAAACGTTTTGTTACCAGAGTGATACTCAGCTGGTTTGTTCCTGGATACTTCCATTCTTCCCTTGGAGGTGCCACCTCCTTTGTTCTTTGTAAACTCTGATGGCAGTGGCCCAGTGACATTTTGCACTGCCTAATGCTGCAGGCAGACATGGAATAATAAGGCAAACAAGACAAAACAGGACTGGAATGCAAACGTGTATGAAATAAGCTTGACTTGCTGTTTAGATAAAGTGTCTATTGTTGATTCAGAAAACCAAGTGCATGCACTGGGGGAAAAAACTGGTACAGCAGGTGAGGCAGAGGCTACTTTGCTTGCATTTTTTCAGCTATAATTTAGCTCCGTTTCTGACTTTTAAGTGTTGGAAGTGGCAGAATTCTGGTCCCCATGTCACAGTTTCACAAATTCCAAGATGTATATCCTGAATGGAAAGAGTCCTCTTTGAATATGTAGAAGAGACATACAAAGGTTCCTGTTTGCCACCATATTTTGTCATGACTGAGCACACAGTTTTTTTCCATCATGCTTCTGAGCAATATATCCACTGGCTCGTAAGTACACACTACAAGCTGCCAGAGTTGATCTGCCAGCTATGGAGGGGATTTTTGTGTAGTATTGAATCAGGAGCCCCCATGCTGTGTGGGTATACATGCATTCGTGTTTACATGTAAGCTGTTACGCTCTATGTGAGCATTTTGACTGACAGTGTTTTGGCCAGTTACAAAGGTGCTTTCTCGCCCTTTAAGAGGGGCAAAAATGGAAAAGAGAGGCTTGTGAGCTTATCTGTTGGTAAGGTAAAATTGGGTACTTACTTCTTGCATTGCCTTCTCTGTGAAGCCGTCAAGAAGCAGATGTTTGGAACTCAGCAGCCCTCCTAATTTAGCTTGTCTCATGCTTCACCAGTGTCTCTGTAATGTGCTGAACAATTTCATGCTAGACCTGATTGATGTGTCAGTACCACACTAAAAAGGATGAACAGAAAAAACACTTACTTAAATAAAGTTTGAAAGAGAAAAGAAGCCCAAGAGCTGATCTGCCTGTGTGATTCTATGGGATCTGTGTCGGCCAAAAGATCAACTCTTCCGTTTGACTTCTGGCCAAAGTTAATCTGGCTGTTGCTGGAAATTCTTTTTTCCCCACTTTGTTATGTCAGCCGGGGCCTGCAGGGATGATACCAGCATTTCTTTCATGAAAGGCATGCTGGGTTCTTAGAAGAAAGGTATTGCAAGGGCTTTGTTACATTAAAGTTACTGCTTAATCCAAATGTTTTGGTGAGTTCTGCCTGGTAGCCAATTACCCAGCTTTATGTTAATAATCAAAAAGACAGATCTGATCACCTTAGTTGTCTTGGCTTACTTGGTTTGTTTAACATATCTTAGTGGTACTGAGAGATGCTCCAGTGAATAGAGACTGGGAAAGAATCAGTGTCAATGAAGTTATGCCAGTGTATATACCTGAGAACCTGGCCACAGGCATCCTGGCTGACACTGTTTGCTGTATTTAATCTCAACGTGAAGTGGTACTGATGCAGCTCAGGGCGTCAGTAGGAGTGAATCCACAAGTAGCATGCAGTGCTCCTCCAAGGAAGAAGATTTCTGGAAGATCCTCTTGGGGCAGTTACTCATCATTCCCTACAGCTGGCAAAGGGGGTATTGAAGCTTATCTCCCTTCATGTGAATCTGGGTGCAAGGCTTGTCAGCATTAGTAACAGTAAGCTCAACTCAGTGGCCAGGAGTCACTTTGCTGGATGCTGCACAGTGAAGAGCCAAACAATGATCTCCACTCCAGTGATTTTAGAGTGTTTTTGTGGGAGAAGAGCAGAGACAGAGGAAGGATGGTCAATGGGGCAGGCCATGAGTTGGCTGAATGCCCAGGGCAGGCAGTGTACAAGATGCTCACATCAGTAGCAAGGCTCAATCAACAGCAATGGTGTAATTTTCCACACTGGAAGAGATAAAATGCTTCTCTTGGGTTTAGGCCAATGTCCTGCTGACTGTGTCAGAGGTTCAGCTTCCTGCTAGGGGAAGAATCCTAAATAATTTTGGAGCATGCTAAACTTTTTTCCTTGTGTGAAGGCTACCAGCAGCCGTGTATAAGCACTCATAGCTGAGCCATATGTGTGTGTGCTGTCTGTATGTACACATAGGCAGGCTATAAATATTTTTTAGCTCATAGGCTTTTTGCATTGTGAACTGTGCCAAAATGATATGTTTACAGAACAAGAGTGAAATGAAGCATTCAGGAAGGATGGGGTTGTATTAGTTACAGTAAAGGAACTTGGCTTCCTGACCCTGCTATTGACTGGGGACATGTTTAGGATCTGGGAGTAGAACATACTTTATTTCCCATTAGCATCTGCTGAGGATGCTATCAGTCCTTATGTCCAAGGAAGTGCACTGAGAATCAGCCAAACTGAGTCTCATTTCCAGCTTTATTCCAGCCTTTCAGCATAGCAACAGATGTGGCAAGGAAGAAAATTCCCTGTACTGAGAACTTTGAAGGCCTGCACAGTACCTAAGTCCAAAGTCTTGTAATGAACATCTGTGATCTTTAAAAATGCATTAACACGTCCAAGCAGCCAGGAGAGGAAACTAGAATAAGGATGAATGACAGGGTGAAGGTATAAATAGTATTTTCAAACTAAGTAAAGTTGGATAATTAACCCAAAATTTCACACTTCTTTTTTCTGTTGTTTCTAGATTTTGAACCCACCTCCTTCCCCAGCTACCGATCGCTCCTTATACAATGCAGAGATGTTTTATTCCTCAAACATTCCTTCAAACACAAGATCTTACAGGTACAGTTCAGATAAAAAGGTTTGCTAAATCTTCTATTTATCTGCCTTTAGTTTTGGATCTTGTTCAGACTTCATTTAAAAAACCTTTTACTCTCTTAAATGACCATTCCAATTATGTATGTTATATTGTTATGTAACAGTCCCCGAGCATCCTGTATAGAGGAGGTTGGTGTTTTCTGTTAATTTCCTTAAGCTTATAAAACTATTTGGTGAGTCAACCTATTTGTTCGTGACTGCACTAAATGGTCATAGTGGTCTCCTCTGGTAGGTTAGGGCAGGAAGAATGTGCTTCTGGCTAAGCATAGTTGTGGCATTCAAATGTAACACAGTTCAGGTACCTCTTGTTGGATTTCTCTGAGAGACTGCATTAAGGCTCGTGTAGTATTAATGAGCAGGCCTCTTGACTGACCACACAGAGCTGTTCAATCTCTTTCTTCTTTCTTTCTTTCTTTCCCCAGATTGCAACTAATGCATGTGCTTTTTCTTTTTTATTGTTTTTGTGCAGGCCGTACCTTATACGAGGGATAGCTCCACCCACAACGCCATGCAGCACAGATGTCTGTGACAGTGACTATACCACGAGTCGATGGAAGGCCAACAAATACTATATAGATTTAAATTCAGACTCAGACCCTTATCCCCCTCCACCCACACCTCGCAGTCAGTACATGTCGGCAGAAGAAAGTTGCCCTCCGTCTCCTGCCACGGAACGAAGCTATTTTCACCTCTACCCCCCTCCACCCTCTCCTTGTACAGACTCTTCATGACCTCAACAGAAGGAACTTTTCCTGTAAATATTTTAAAATATGAACAGATTTAAAATATATATTTTATGATTTAAAAATAAATCTGGGTGGGAATTAAACAAAACTAAATGTGAATAAAAATGGGTGGGAGGGGTGGGGCTGTGAAAAATTGTACAGAGGAAGAATATTTATAAAATTGATTTTTTTAACTTAATTTCCATTCTTTTGTGCCATATTTGCCTTTTTGAAGTCATGTAACTGACTCAGTCTCCAAAGGATTTGGGGAGGGAATGTTGAAACTTTCTGCATTTTTAAGTCAGCTTTTTACATGCAAAAAGTGTATGTAATTCTTTTTATTAATGTGAGACAAGAAAACTTAAGTGGCTTGTGTGAAGGGGAGTTGTCTAAAGAAAGATGCAGGCTTATTCCTAGAGAAGAAAAACACATTTAAATGCAATTGTCAGTATCATCTGTTCACCACCACTGGAAGAAAACATGCAGGATCACAACCCTTAGATGCTCCTGTTTGCAAGTAGAGCTGAATGTTTCCCAGCAGAACTTGAGTGCCGAGACCTGAATTTCAAACCTCCCTCTCCATCTGCTTAGCGTTGAACTGAAAGAACACTTCTTTTGGCCAAACCTTCCATCTTAGCTGAACCCACAGGCATCATGTCCTACCTCACGTCAGTGCCACTCTGCACATGGCCAATTCTGCAACTGATTCAGGCTAAATAAGATCAGTCCTAAAAAACCTGGTTTAGTTCCAACCAGTTCCCCACCTGACTGGGTGAATGGTAGCAGAGGCAGTTGTACTGACCTGTGGGTGAGAGCAAGGGTCAAATTTAAAGTGGAGTCTAAGCTAAGAGAAATGCCCAGCAAACTGCAGGTTTGGTCAGACTCACCATTTTAATAGTGATGCAGCCAAGCCCCTTCATCTTTCCTTGGGAAGCTTTGGTGACTGTCCGGGAAGAAGCTGTAACTAGCCAGTGCTAGTTTTCTTTTTCTCAAAAGTCCTGTAATCGCTGTGCCTGGTTTCTGAGGTGTTCACCTGTGTTGACTTGATCAGAGAATTGCTTCGTCTCTTAATATTCATTTTCCAAAGCGGAATGAAGGGGTCACTTGTATTCAAATGAGGAAAGTTGTTTGGGTTTTAACTGATGTTTGTAGAAAAATGGTATCTGCATAGCTCAAATGAAGAATCAGTTTAGTCATGTCTCATAAGAATTTGCCACATAATTCAGATTTAGAAATAGATAGAAGAAGAAACAGAGATGGGAGAAAAGACAAATACTTTTTTTCTAGTCATATTGATATAAAAATTACTAACTCTCATACAAACTGCTGTTACCTCAGGACATCAAGATCATCAAAGTGCTCATGTTCCCAACTCCTACCAAAAAACCTTTAGGGAATGGAGGAGCTAAAATCAGTCCCTTTCAATTTCAGAAGACAAATTTTTGTTTTAATTGCTCTTTCTCTGTAGCAAAAAGGATTAGGTATTGTATGGCACTTTATAAATTCAGCATTGGTGATAATAATATGAGTGCCCACTTGGGACATCTGAGGGAAGTTGTGAATATGCAAACTTGCACCTGTTTCTGCAGCTGCTCAATAACAGATGTGTTGGGCCTTCAGCAGCTTTTATATTGATAGCGACAATGAAAACTTTTTTCTTGTTTGAACTAAAATTGTCCTTGGCTTTGGGTCTTTTTAGCAAGTTATTTGAGAGCACATCAGAGGAACCCTACAGCTCCAGGAGAGAGGTCTTTGTTGTGGTGGTGGAAGGGCTGGGACCACAGTGTTCTGATCCCCTTGGTGTTTTCAGACTTACTAGTCCAGATCTGTTCTTCCGGTCTGCATAGTTCAAGGATTGTGCTGTCACTGGTGTGTTACTAAAACTCCTAAAGTTAGCTTTTACTACCTTCATGTCTAAATTTTTACTTGAGAAATTAAGCACAAAGATGAATTTTCATAGAGAAAAGTACAGAACTGGAATTTAAGAATGGGTTCCTTCCTCATCCCCTGTGAACATTAGCAATTTTGTAGTATGCTCTGATGGGCAAGGTCATAGTTTGTTACTCTTGGAGTGACTTAGCTGATCTCTGAACTGATGGTTTGGTGAAAGAAAGCAGTTCTCATGTGATCGTGTTTCAATTAACTAAATTAGGAATGTAGATCCACAGGATATTTTATGTGCCACGTGAGTCATATAAAAGGGTATTTGTTCTGCATTACAGCAGTTGGTAGTCCAATTTCATATCATATGTCATTTTCTGCTTGATAACTATTCACTGTTAATAATGAATTCATTAGTTGTTTCGTGTCAGAGTTCTGGCTTAGAGACATACCAGATTAATTTTCCTGTATTCCTGTGATGACACTGGATGCAGAATTACTTATTTTTTTTTAATTAAACCACTGGTCTTTTTTAAGAGCCATAACTGTAAGAACCCTAACCACTTCATTTGAAGATTTGTATCCTATTACAAACATTGGAATTGAGTCCAAGAAAATTAGCATTTTTACTGAACTATCTGAAGAGTCACATTCTTTTGGAGCTTAGGTTTTCAGAAGGAAGGAAGCACTTGCTGAATGGGGTGAATTAAGTGTACATTTTTATTTCAGTTGAATAGCCTCTTGCTGTTGGTGTTTGCTGAGGAATTGCCTTCTCTGAGGCACTTAAAGTTTGGTGATGAGAATGAAAGCTCCACACTGCTCCATACTACTGACATTAAAAGCCTTTTCCAACAACAGATTGTATACAAATTTGGCATCTTTACATTTAAATACTAAATATTATTTTTTGATTACTGTAGACTATGTACTTTAACAGGATTACTGCACTCCTGGTGTTAGAAAAGACCAGGAAGAAAATCTGAGCAACAGGAACTACTTATTTCCAGAATATCCCCACTGTGTTCTTAGTGGTTTCCATCCTGTGAACTTTCAGGCTAAAACATAGAAAATAAGTGCTATTTTCTTCTAGATAAGGATGAGAGAAAGAGTTGCAGGGAATTAGTGAATGCATATGAGAAACTCTGGCAGTTCAGGGATGAATAGGAAATGTGTTGGGGAAAGTTGCATTTTGCTGAGGCTTAAGCATAGTTTTAATAATGCAAAAGTTTTCTGTGAGAAAGCTGACTGAAACATTTTAAGAGTTCTACCCTAAGAACCTGAAGAGGGGTACATGGGATTCAGCTATCTGTGTGAGCTTGTGAGTACTTGAATCAGTGTTTTCAACCACTATTTTCTAAGCCCATTGTGACTGCATATTAGCACTTGAAACAACTCAGGGTGTAACAAAGAGTGGTGTCTGGAGAGCAGCCAGTAATGGGCAAATGATATGGTTGATTCTGTGTTAGATTTAAAGGACAGATGTCCCAGCAGAGAGCAGTTTACCTGCCCTGCAGTGCTGTCATGAAAACAGCCACTTGGGTCTTCTCTTCTGTAGAATTTGTCCCATCTGCAGGGCAGGTGTAGCAGCAGTGTGAGACTGTAAGGTAAATGGACAAGTAATCATCTTCAGCAGTCAAGGATTCTTTCATTTCAAGGACCAGTTTTGTGCAAATTATAGCTTGACTTCAGCTAGACTGGTCAATAGCCACTGCACCTTTAAATTTGCAGTAGAGGTAGTGAATTTGTTCTGGATGAGTCTGAGGAAACTTCATGAGCACTATCTCAGCTGTCTTACTTAGATTTCTTACTCAGATTTCTTCTGTCTGGACAGATCACTAGAGAGCACTTGGGCAAAGATTAAGCTAAATTTGTATGTACGACAAATAATAATTTCTTCAGGATAGTGTTATAGTTCAAAATGCTCTGTGTCTAAAAATGAGATTATGCCATTATCAGCATATTCTAAAGAGGAAGGCAGAAATGAGTGGGAAAAAAAATTCTTTTGGAATAATGAAATTGATTTTCAGTAATAAGCCTTTATTTCTGTGGTTTGCAAAGGTACAGGGACTTCCCTAAAAGTTCTAATTCTTTTCAAAGTAACAACAAAATGGTCTGTTTCCTCAAAACCTGTTTTACACACCTAGGATGGGCTTTCTGGAAATCTCCAGGCTTGTTTACCCCAGGTCTATTTTCCACCTGGTATCTAGAACGTCATGTGCAAGGTTTAGGACTCACGATGTTCTCCCCATTTTTATGCCAACTGGTGCCTCTTGGATTATGGAGCTTTTGACATTCTGATGCTCTGTGCACAGCAGTGAAAAAGGATTTGGAAGCAGGAGCACTCAAGTAAGAGCTGGTCACACTGGGCTGATGTCGTTCCTCCATTGCCTGCAGGGTCAGATGCTTTTGCTGGGGAGCCTCTCCAGCATGTTGTGCTACTTCATAAGTGTGCTCAGTTAAACATCACAAAAGTTGTGTGTCCTGTTGGCTTCAGGCGTTTTTGGAAGCAGATCTCCTCTGTCATTTTGTTGGGGTTTGTGTTCAGTCAGTCCAAAGGAGTAGCTGTGCTTACAGCTGTACTACAGACGATATCCATTGATGTCAGGAAATGAAAACAGAAGGCAAGCATGTTCCCAATAATTAATAACATGCATGACTGCCTGGCACAGAGCCCTGAATTAGAAGTAATATATTTGCTGTTACAGCGCTGAAGGACATTTTATAAATGTCCATGTGTGAATAGAGCCTTAGACAAGGCACAGTCAAAGATAAGTGTTTACGGCTCAGTCATTTGGTGGTTGTTGCGTGTTGTGACTCAGTTATGAACGATGAGTACAGTCCTCCTTGTAAATTTGGCTTGTCTATAAGATTCATGGAAGGCTGAATCCTAAACTCGGAGAGGTGTCTGTTGTTTCTGCTGCAGTTCACTTCGGTACTGCAACACTTTCTGTGCATCATTATATATAAAACCCCCTTTCTACAGCAGTTGTAAGTTTAGCTAAACAGCTTAAGATATTTACTACACGTTGAAAGAAATACTTAATAGGCATAGATAGTTTCAATCCTGTTAGGTCTTCTACCTCTCCTTCCTGAGAACACTTACTCTAGATTTTCTAAAGGGTGTTTTTCTTTCATTTGTTTATTTTGAGGTTGGCCAGCTATGCTGTGGGCTTTTTCACATAGGATCATATTCCCTGTAAGGGAAAAAAAAAAGGAAAAATTTCTTTTAAATCAGTGTTAAGCCTGCTGATAGGAATGATGGAAACCGGTGTGATATGTCTTCTGCATTCCACAACAAAATCCTTCAAAATACCATGTCCTGGCATGCTGACAGTGCTACCAGCCACCTGTGACAAGCTGCCACATGATGGCTGTTCCCAGCATGAACCACAGCCCTTGTTGGCAGCCCACCTCTGGGAGTCAGGGCTGGGTCTTCACCAGCCAGCACAGAATCCTGGTGGATAGAAGATCACAATGGCAATTCCTCAACAGGTCGGTTTATATTGACAAAATACATGCAGAGAATGTGCTTAGAAGGACTTGTCAGAGGAGAAAAGCAAGTTTGGCAGCTCCAGTGACAGACTGATTCAGCGACACTGACACCTCTGCAAAGCGAGTGCTCCCATTGATGCACCTTTCTGTAAATAAGAATGAGGCCACTCTGGTGACAGCATTCCTGGGGTGGCTGCCTTTGACAAAGGGAGCAATATTCCCATTTGACTTGCACAGAGCTCCTGCAGCCTGTAAATAGTTGTACATGGAATTTATCGGCCTGTGGAGGTAAAACAAAAGCTGTTGAAAGCGGAAGGATGGCTGTGTGAAATTTGGGGAGTCTCATAAACACAACTCTAACCCAGACCGCTTTCCTACTCACCTACTTGTATCGCAATTGCTGCTATTGTAAATGTACAGGAATATACAAAGAGTACCAAGAATTTTTATGATATAACCCACACGTAATCTTTTTATATTTATATTAAGTTGTGTATTCTGCAAACAGCCTAATAATTACAGCTTTATATGTGTATCATTTTGTAGCATTTGTTACCTCAAAAGACAACCAAACCCAAGACTTCAGTGCCTTGTGTATTTTAAACAGATTAACATATAAACTGGGGGGAAAAAGACGTAGATTGTACTCTGCTGGTTTTAACAAAGCTTTGTATTTTTGTTAGGGTTCTCTTCAGTCAAAATACATACAGCCACAAGTTGTGGAACTAACTGAAAGCTTACAATTTTGGAGTTTTTTTAGAGCATGCATGTTTTGAATTTGTAATATATTGGAGTTTCTCTCAAATGCATTCTTTCAAGTTAACTTTGATTTATATATTCGTATCTATTTCAACAGACATCCCAATACCTGTCACAAATACGTAGCATTTAAAAAATAAAAAAATGCCAGTAACTGATACTTACATGTTTGGGGATGGAATTAACGCTGTTTTCAGCATGTCACAATTTTCATTAGAGCCACAAAATCTTTATTGTGTTTCAGAAAGTCTTTATCAATTATTTTTCCAAGCATGGCCTTCTACCACACAAATGACTTGGTAATACTGTTGTAAAAAAATCTTCTTTGAGGCTGTCATCACTTCAGACCATTGTACGTTAACAATTTTCTGGTCATGAAACTGCAATGTTTCTTTATGTTAACAAAACCAAAGGCTTGTTTGAAGTAACTGGTATTTTGTATAAATATTTGTACAGATAACAGACTCTGCTTTTGTACTATAGATTATGTGGATTTTGGTTTATAATAAATGCTTTAAAAAGATTTGCTTAGCAGCCATTTTATGAGAAAAGCTGTTTCATCACCTTCAGTAGAGACAACCAGCCAGTATCACAACTGTTTTAGATACTATTTAAGATAAGGATAGTGCTGTCTCCTTGGTTTTAATTTTAAAATGTACAACAGTGAGAGCTGGAAAGCCAATCATCTTTAGAATTAGAGTTGTTAGCTATAGAACTTACCACAAGTTTGTCAGCATCATGACCTTACAAAAATTGTTATGCTCCATAGGAACAGTCTCAAGTGTTTTGACTAGGCCAGATCTGATCTGTATTTCTTTTTCAATTGTATGATATCTTTTAAATGGATGCCGTAGAATGTCAAAGTAAACTTCTTAAATAATGGCCTCTTTTTTTTAATGGTGAACATACTTGAAAACTAGTTCCATAGTTTTGTCTTGATTTGTGCAGTCAATATTGGTGGTCTCAGATTAGTGAGATTTAACCTAGAAGTCAAAAATCATTTTTAGTGGAGATATCCTCTCTCCTGCATGCTGATTAGATGAGAACTCAAACTGAAACCTTCCATCAGCAGTCCTGGTGAAGTCCACTTCTGTTTCTTCCGTTTATTCCGGGGTAGAGAAAAAATAGAGCATACACATTCAGAGATCTGCTTGTTTCCTACAAAGTTCCTCAAGGTTTTGTGTTATACTGAACCAGAAAATGTCAAAAGATTTTTTCCTCTTAGCCACATTATCCTTGCTAATAATGCTTAATATAAATGGACCCTGGAGTGGCCGTATGATGACTGCCTAGACCTAGTGATTTGTACCATCACTGTGATTAGGATGGATTTGTAGCTTGAAGAAAAATGACAAATCTGAACTTCTGGTGCTGTGCTCAGCCTGGAACAGGCCTTCCATCATCCTATTGTCTTAGAAAAGTTGGACCAAATTACCCAGAAGTACAGAAAGATTTTTGGAATTTCATATGGCATGAGGCAGAACAGCCCCACTCTTCTTTCTGGGACTCCTAGCTGTAGCTAAGCTTTCTCTCCTAAGATGCACAAGGTCCTCTTGGAGTGGACTGTCTGACACAGGCTGGTTGCAGGAAGGTGTCTGATACATGTATCCCACATAAGAACACGTATTTCTGCACAGCATACCTAGCATTCCTACTCCTCCAGTGCCTTAATCCCAGATGTTTCTTGAAACCAGAGGACACAGTATTTTCTTTTTGCTCCAAAAAAGCTTGCTCAGCTGTCTGGATCTTTGTAGCCTTACACTCCCACAGCTTACAGATTTCTTAATGTGTTGATTCGGAAATAAAGCTCCGATACATCATTTGTCTGAATGGAATCCGAATACATTCCCAGGACTGAACCTGTGGTCGCAGGGAAGGGTGCCTAATTCCAAATCCAGTGGTCCTGATCTTTTACGAAATTGCCCTGGCTGTTACTGTCTGTGGCAGGGCAGAACAAGGTTTTTTGGCTGATTTTGTGCAGTATCACTGAGGACTGAACGGAAAAACTGTGTCCGGATGTACTAGGAAGTGGCTAAAGTGGTTGAAATGCATTCTGCCACAGCATGGGTGGCTCACAGCTGCACTCAAGAACAGCCTGGTCCTAACCTATTCAGCTCTATGGATCTCCTTCCATGCTTTATGCCAGCCTCAAAGCTTATGTACACATAGTGGTTGGTTGTTCCAAAAGAAAAAACATCATAAATAACTGATGTCCTTCCTTTCTCCTCCTTTCTCCTAGCTTTTATTGCTAAGCAGACATCATATCACATGGGCTTTGGTCAGTGCCCTCCCAAGATCCTGCCCACCCCCCGACCTACTGGTGAGGGGTTAGTGCTGGAGAGGCAGCACTGATGCTGTGGGAGCGCTGCTCAGCAGTAGCCAAAACACCAGGGTGTTACCAACAATGCAAAGCACAGCACTGTGAGAGCTGATCTGGGGAAAATTAACTCCATGTCAGGCAGACCCAATACAGACAGCTAACTGTGCCTACACGCAGCCAAAAAGCCCACATAGAGTTATGGGGAGGAGTTCATGTGAAACTAATGCTTTTTAGGACAGGTATTGCCCAAATATGTTTGCTTTTCACCTGCCTGTGCTCTGAGGGTTGTCCTTTGAGTGAACAGCCAGGGGCAGCCTTTGAGGCCGTTCGTGGTGCTGTGGAGAGCAGGGTGGAGGGAAGGCAGTGCATGCTCTGTGGTTTCTGCAGGAGCAGCACAGCAGCAGGCTGCCCATATCCCTGCTGACAGCACCGAGCTACACACAACCTTCCACTGAGGAGGGCAGGTGGTGCTGGAATCTGCTCAGAAAGCACAGATGGAAGTGATGCCTTAGGTTTTAAGTTTTATATTTTTCAAATCCTGTACTGCCCAGTGTGTAACACTGACGTTTTGTGTGGCCTGTTAGCTGCTGTTCTCTCATGCTGGTTAGACATAACAAACCTCTCTAGATTTGCTCTTCAAGGACACCAGGCCCCAAAATGTGTAAACTAAAGCCTAGAGGGGGGGCAGAGTTGTGCTAATTATATCATTAACTGAGGTTATAATTGGAGAATTAACCCTGATATGCAAAGGAACCAAACTTATAAAAGTGTGAAGAACCCGTGACCCAGGGTCCATCTTGGGTGTAACCTTTTGACTGCCCAGGGTGTACCTTTGAAGGCCCTTCAAATAAATACCTACTTTTATTCTCTTTTTTTTGTCTTGTCTCTGTTTTTAGGTGGCCACCTCAAGGCATCAGGAGCCAATGCTGTTGTGGTTTTAGGCATCACAAAAAGGCACTTGTCTATAATTAAGACTGGAGACAAAGGTAGCATTTGAGAAATGGAGGCTTGATCAGCCAGGCTAATTGCTGGACTCTGAATATATTGCAGAAATGAGACAAGGATTGTAACTGCAAGGGGTATTGCCAGATCAGCTGGCTGAGATCATAGCTACAGTGAAGATTAGGACAAGCAATTTACTTGGGTCTGGCCAGTTTGGGTTTTGATGGCTTCCTCACAGAACACAACAGCTGGAAGAGGCATGGCAAGGGCAGGATAAGGTCTTGAATTTCCTTTTGCAATTAGAGACTGGTCTGTTGCTTGTAATTAACATGAGTAGAAAGTAGGCTTGAAGCTAGAGTGGCTTTTGGGATAGAAAAATATCAACAGTTTACATATATTCTGAACAGCCTGCAAAGACAGGATCTGGGCTCTCCCTAATTGAGGTTAATGCCTTCTGTTACAGTTTCCCAAAGGCAGAGCTACTTCGGCAAATCTGATTTAAGGCATAGCAACAGCTTTGACAATCTATTACTTAGTGAGAGAGCTTTGTTACTGAACTTTGCATGGCCTAGAAGGGTATAAGAAAGGCTCATGAGAACAGGGACAATGCTTTCCATTGTATTTTAATTTGGCTTATCAGGCTATTGTTACAGGTTTAATTAGGACCTAATTCTTAGACAATTTCTCTCATAGTGATATGAATTCCTTCTCAGTTGTAAGGAAACAGATTTAGTGCTTATGCTCATTTTACTGTAGGCATTGTACATAGGCAGTCACTGAAAATGAGAATAGAATTTGGGCATCAGGCTCCAAAAGTTTGTCAATTCCCACGCCATACATAGCCTGCAGCATTTGGAAGGGTCGATATCCTTAGCTTCTCTTTCCTGTTGTAGGTCGTTGTCCCAAAAGCCCAGGCACTGGGAACAACAGAGTGGCAAGTGTTCAGTAGTTAGATTCCCCGGATCCAGAGCAGACAGAAATGCTCAGGTAGGTGAGAGCTCATGAGCTGAGGTACTGTCCTGGTTTAGGAATGGTACTCTCCAGTTCAGTGCCCCCACTGAGACAGCAACAATATCAGTAACAAAAGTGTACAAAAGTGTACAAAGAGAGGGTGATTTACACACACAATGCTCGCCAAGCCTGAGATAATGAAAACCAGTGGTGGAAGACTTCTCTCTGCCTGCCACCCTTTTCCCCAACTGGAAAAGAAACCCTTTCTTCTCAGAAGTGAGGAAAAAGTTCCTTTTCCCCATCCCTGGCTATGACATAAGGTGGAATTCCAGTCTTGGCCATGCCTCCTCTTGCTGATCTGGGCTGGAACCAGGGCAGGTGCCCTCAGTTTCCCTTGCACAGCAGCTGCCTATCCTTTGCCTGTAAATGCAGGAAAATAATAGGGTTTAGAGACTGAAATAAGAAACGTATTGTTTGATTGTGTAGGATCCTGGAGCCAGGAAGAGTGCTGGCTGATAGTGGCAAGCATCTAGTCTCTGGTCTCTCAAAACTACTTTCCCTGACCTTATACTAATTTAAATGCTGAGAACTGATCTTAACCAAAAAAAAAAAAAAAAAAAAAAAGTTCCCTTCCCATTCAGTTCCCATTCCTTCTTGTTAACACCTGATACGCTACAGGAGCCAGCAATAAACTGAAGCCCAGGTGTTTTACATTTCTCAACCTGAATATTAAGCCTAGCCCTTACAGGAAGGTTGATTAGGAATCCTGGCAGATATTTGAGTACTTCATAGGTTTTCATCTTCATTCTTACCACTTTCTTCTGCAGATTTTGCTGGTGTATCCATGAAACACTGAAGTCTAACCTTAGAGGCAAGGTAAGCAAGCGCTCAGAGGACCTGTTTGTTACACCCACCTCTTGGGGAATGAATGACTCCTAATATGGAGTTATCTGGGGGATGAATGCTGCATGTGAACAAACTCAGGAAGAGTTAAACAGGGTTCAGCGAAGTTCAAAGTCTGAGAATCTAAAACGTAGGAAGCTGACTGCTGTATCTGCACAGGATGAAGCAGCACATTTAAACTGAAAGCTAGGCTGAATGGCAACCCACTTTACTTGTTTGGAGGACCAGACCTGAAAAATCAGGAGTTGGTGATGAATGAGATCAAGGAATATGTGCATCCTGTCCTAAATTGGGCCTTGTGAGAGATACTGTGTTTTGTCTCATAAGTTGGTGTCTTGCATCCATCTAGAACTAAGGGTTGGTTTTGTGAATTGAGCACTTGAAGAGTCTAGTTTATTTCCAGATCCTGCTGGATTTCTAGAGATTCATTCAACAAGGAAACATTTAGAAACCCATCTTCAGTTTTGTTCCAGAAGTACTTCTCAGAGGTTAGGCCTTGTAAAGAGAGTAGCAGGTGTAGGGCAAAACCTTCTCAGTCTTACAGCAGAAGATTGGATTTCATTGCCATGACTGCAGCTAAGGTCGGGGAAGAAAGACCTGAAGAGGCATGAGATGGCTTTTCAGCTTGCTCACGAAAAAAAAAAGGGAGAGGGCAGATGTCAAAGGAACAGTATCTTTTCTTCCAATTTTGCTAAAAGGTTATTTCTTCTCTGCCTAGAGAACAAAAAATGACAGTCATTTTCAAAGGAGTTTTCACTTCCTTCGTATGTTCTGTGTCATTTGAGGTTGTTTCAAACACTTCGAATTGCATCTTTTGAAGGTGGATTAGTGATTTTCTTTTTTCTAAATTGGAGTCGCATGTTCTACCCACACATTTTCATGTCAACCACTTCTGGTTTTTGGAACCTGTCAAATTATAAGCAGCCTCCCCAGTTGCCCGCAGCAACACCCAGTGCCCAATACAGAGGCACAATCACTGCCCTAATTCTCCTGGTCACATCTGACATTTATGGGGAGACATCCATGTTAAAATATACATAAATACTTTAGAGCTTAGTACTAAGCAAAGCCACAAGGTGGCACAGTCATCTGTTTTGAAGAGTTGCTCACCAAACTTCATTTCCCAAAGGAAACACAGCTCCAGATCTTCCCTTTTCAAGGGGGAATTACCCAGTCTCTCTCCACCCCTCCATTCGATTTCACAGAGTAAACACTGATGTGGGTGTAGCTTTCCTGAGAGTGAGATTTTTGTTATATAATAAAGCCCTACTATGGAAATACTTACATGGCAATAAATGCTTTGCTGCTACTGCGAATTTTTCTCAGCCCTTGAAAATGTGTGACGGTAAACCCCCTTTCTTGCTGGTGGAAGCAGCATCTCTGCTAGGCAACGGTTTGTTTGGTGCCTGATTTCAGCATTAATATCATGAGACTTATGCAGGTTTTCAGAACAAGTTACTCAATCTATTTATCTCTCCCCTCATTTTCTTCTTTGGAGGGAAACATGGAAGGTATGGAAATCCTGAGATGAGAATCTGGAAAAGGCAAATGCCCAGAGGCAANGCATGTGTCAAGGGTATAGGGAGGGTTTAGCATCACCAGGAAGAAGCAGTGCAGTAGAGGGAATCATCAGCTTGTCTCTTTTTCTCTTTTCTTCTTGCCTACCACAGAGTAAGTGCAGACGCTTCGAGCTACTTCTATTTGCTGACTGAGTGCTGTTTGACAACAGGTGGAAATAATTTCTCTGATGTAGACTGTTTTACTTGTCTCTAACAAGACATATGCCAGTTCCCAACCTGCCCACAGACATCCTGATCCTTTGAGCTGGAAGAGACAGTGTTTTGCTGTTTACTTCTAAAAAGAAAGACACCCGGCAATGATGCATCTCTGTCTTGGTGTTGAAAAGTTCTGACAACTGAGCCTTTTGGTGTTGTTGAAAATAGATAGTTATCTGTCTATGCCCGTATATATACACATTTTCTTCGCTGTCCCTCACTTCTGTACTGTCCCTTTTTGGAGGTTATATATAAAAAATTGCATGTGTATTATATCTCTCTAAATACAAATTTGTAATTTCTACCTGTGCTTGGGAACCCTGAGGAATTAACTAACTATCCTTGACTCTGTTGAAATGAAATCAACCCCACATATATCCCAAGTCAAGCCTGATTCCCATGTAGAAAATCTACATTTATTCCCCTGTTCATCACTTCTGTATTGTCCCTTCTTTGAGCTTTGCTCCACGCCACAGGCTTAAACGGATCTTTTTGGTGGCAGCTTGAAGTTAAGATGAAAAATTTGTGAAAGGACATCTCTACGGCATTATTTTTTTCCAATCACTGTGCATCTCCCCCTGCCCCTCAGTGTCTGAGACACAGCAATTATATTCTTGATCAAAACATGCCACCTGCTGTTTGCCAGAAGGGAGACATGTATAGTCAATAAACCCAGTGCATAAACTAACCAAACTGGAAATGTATTTGGATTGCAAAACCAGTCAAAAGTCCTGGGTACCACAGGTTAGAGACTGCTCTTGGCCACAGTACAAAAATCAGCTGGCAACACTGCATTCCTAGAATCACAGAATCATTAAGGTTGGAAATGACCTATGAGCAATAGATTCTAACCATTAGCAGAGAACCACTGTGTTCACCACTAAACCTTATCCCAAATTGCTGCATCCACATGCCTTCTGATCACTTCCAGGGATGGTGATTCCAGCACTTGCCTGGGCAACTTGTTCCAAGGCCTGACAACTCTTTCAGTGAAGAAATTTTTCCCGACATTCAGCCTAAACCTTCGCTGTTGCAACTTGAAGCAATTTACTCTTGTCCTATCACTTGTTACTTGGGAGAAGGCATCAACTCCCACCTTGTGACAATCTCTCTAGACTGATATGATCCCCCTGAGCCTCCTTTTCTCCAGGCTGAACAACCCCATCGCCCTCAGCTGCTCCTCATAAGACTTGTGTTCCAGATGCTTCTCCAGCTTTGTTGCCCTTCTCTGGACTCACTCCAGTACTTCAATGTCTTTCTTGGAGTGAGGGGCCCAAAACTGAACTCAGGATTTGAGGTGTGACCTCACCAGTGCCGAATACAGATCCTTTCCCTGGTCCTGCTGGCCACACTATTCCTGACTCAGGCCAGGATGCCATTGGCCTTCTTGGCCACCTGGGCACTGCTGGCTCATGTTCAGCTGCTGTCAACCAGCATCCCCAGGTACTTTTCTACCTGACAGCTTTTCAGCCACTTTTCCCTCAGCCTGTAGCATTACATGGGTTTATTGTCACCCAAGGGCAGGACCTGGCACTTCACCTTGAACCTCGTACCATTGGCTTTGTCCCATCGATCCAGCCTGTCCAGATTCCTCTGCAGAGCCTTCCTACCCTCCATAAGATCAATGCTCCCACCCAACATGGTGTCATCTGTGGACTGATTGAGGGTACGCAATGCCCACATCCAGATCATTGATAAAGATGTTAAACAGGACTGGCCCCAACGCTGAGCCCTTGGGGAACACCACCTCTGAACAGCCACCGTCTGGATTTAACTCCAGTCCCCACCATCCCTGGGCCCAGCCATCCAGCAAATTTTCTACTGAGCAAAGAGTGCACACAACCAAGCCATGAGCAGCCAGTTTCTCCAGGACAATGCTGTGGGAAACGCCGTCAAAGGCTTTATTAAAGTCCAGGCAGACAACATCCACAGCCCTTCCCTCATCCACTAAGTGGGTCACCTGGTCATAGAAGAAGATCAGGTTAGTCTAGCAGCAGCTGCCTTTCACAAACCCATCCTGGCTGGGCCTGATCCCCTGGTTGTCCAGTATGTGCCACATGCTGGGACTCAAGACAATCTGCTCCATGACCTTCCCTGGCAGCAAGGTCTGTCTGACAGATCTGTAGTTCCCTGGATCCTCCTTCCGACCCTTCCTGTAGATGGGCATTACAATTTCTGACTTCAGTCAGCTGGAACCTCCCTGGCTCACCAGGACAGCTGACAAATGGTGGGAAGTGGCTTGGCAAACTCTTCCACCAGCTCCCTCAGTGCCCTTGGGTGGATCCTATCAGGGCCTATAGACTTGTGTCTGTCTAGATGTGTAGCAGGTCACTGACCATTTTCTCCTGGATTATGGGGGTTTTGTTTTGCTCCCCATCTCTGTCTTCCAGCTCAGAGGGCTGGGTACCTGGAGAGCAACTGGTCTTGTTATTAAAGACTCAGGCAAAGAAGGCATTAAGTACCACAGTCTTTTTCACATCCTTTGTCACTATCAACCTGCAAATCTTCAAATGCTGTGGGCCAGCAAGGCCAGAGCCTGGACAACCTTGGAGATTACCACCTACCATCCACAGCCAAAGCACGCAATTAGCACTGCCTAAAAAAGCCACAGTGCAAGCAAACACCCCTGCTGCCTCTAGCTGAAAGTTCTTATCACAGGGCAAGGAAGGGTCTAGCCAGGACAGTACAAACAGCTGTTGAAGCAGATTACAAGGCAACGCCCAATATCTGCTTCATAAGAGCAGTGATAACAGAGGAGGCCTCTGGGAGGATGCACTGCCTCTGTCAAAGGGAAAATTCTGAATGGAGAGACTATAACATGCTTTAACTTTTGGTCAGCCTTGAAGTGGTTGGCTGGCTCTGAGAAGGAGGTGAGGTGTCCTGGGACTTTCCAGCTGGTACCTGGGCCTGGATGGCTTTTGGGATGCTATTGAGATGACATTCTGTAGCACAGAGGCAGAACTGCAACCCTCTTTGGTGTCGTGTGTGCAGTCCTGCTTCAGCTGTGCTTCCCAGATTATCTGCCTGTTGCTGCAGAGCGGTCCCCACGGTCCTAAAGGAGCCTGCAGGACAGCCACAGGCCCCTGGAAGGGCTGGGAGATACCACATGCTCTGCAGAGAGGGAAGGAGGGAAGAAGGGGTTAAAGGACAGAGCGAGGGACGGCTACATTAGCAGATGTCCGGGGCTGAAAAGTAGGTCACCTATTTCTGCCTCGGGGGGCGATTTGAAAATCGACACTACATCAATGCACAAACAAAGCCAAGTAATACAGCAAGGAATGAGCCTTAGAAGCCTGACAGAAATCCTCCAAGTACACACGCAGCTCTTCTAACACACCATACAGAGATACTAATTAAAAATATATTTTTACCTGCATAAACATATATACAATCACATAAGAGGAGAGGCTAATGAAAAAGAAAAAATTGAATTAAAAACACCCAATAAAAGCAGAATTTCTCTTATTACGCATGTGCAAGGCTTGGACAGATGTTCCAGGTTTTTCTCAGCAGCCTTATGCACATTATTTAGGCCTAAACTCTCAAGGACAAGTACTAACTCCTGTTGATGCCTTTGTGAGTCCTTGGAAGACAGACACCTGCAAATACTTCTGAGGTGGTGGTCCTCAGTGTGCCTGTGTCTCTCTTAGCATGAGAAGTTTACATAGCAGCACTGAAGCAGGTCAGGTGATCTCTGCAAGGCACTCCTTACCTCAGAGGTTGAAATTACATGAAGAGTTAATTGCAATCACCTACACTTTTCAGGAACCTAATCCCATGCTATGGGGGTAAGAAGGTCAGGACAGATAGGATGAGAAGAAGATGAGATACAGGGAATTAGGTCGGTTTCTCCAGCCAGGTCAGGGTAGAGTCATGCAGTATTTATAGTCTCTAATTTATTCTGAAAAAAATAAATTTGAGGCAAAATTCTGATAGACATAAAAGCAGCCCCAGCATATAATGATCACTCCTGACATCACATTATCCTCAAAGGACTCACTGTAACACAAAAGATCTTTCAGGTAGAAAAAAACAATGGACCCATTACTTTGTATAATTTATTCAGAAAACAGAATATTTCTTAACTTTCATAGGTTTTTAAAAACCTTAATGAGAAACTTCTGAAATATTTTAAATGCGGCAGAAAAAATGGGTGTGGGGTTTATCTGGTGGGGGGTATCACAGAATAGCTATAAGGCACTTTTCAGAGCTCTCTGGTGCGGGATGTTCCAAGTACAGTTTAAAAACTCTTAGTCATTGATGTCCTATTTCTTTCACACCAACAGTGGAAAGAAGCTGTCAGTAGGAATCCTCAAACATGAGGAATTAAATCAGCTACCTAAAATCCAGACTTGGAGGGGGACTGAGGGAGTGTTACACATTTGCTGCAGTCAAGTCCTTAGTGAGATCAATTGAGTTTGGAGATATTTGGTCTCAAGCAGGGGCTGGAGAACTACTCTTGCATTCTGGCATCTGTCTTAACCCATCCTAAAGTTAGCTCAAGCTCTCTTCAGCCTGGATATGGCATCCTTAGTGTGCCTGTGCCACTTCCCTAATTTAAAAAGGGTTAAATAGCATTGCCAAGTGGGTCATGAGGTCTCTGCAAGGCATTTCCTATCTTAGAGATAGGAACTACCTGCAGAGTTAATTGCAGTCACTTAGATTTTTTTGGAGCCTAATCCCTTTGACAGGCACTCCTCATCTCTGCATCCATGTTCCATACCATGAGGGCAGGAGGTCAGGACAGATAGGAAGAGAATGGGGCTGAGATAAAGAAAGCATCTTCATTTTCCTTGAAGTACTGTGAAGGTAATTTCCCCACCTTGTTTTTTCTTTGCTCATTTAGTCATCTTAGTTCTCAAATGATGGGCCAGCTGATCATAGTGGTCCTTTCTGGCACTGAGACAGGGAAACATCTTCTTTTGATCCTTCCTACCCAGTGGAACAATGGGTTAAAGCCAGAGTTTGGCTCTGTATTTCAAGGCTGCAGTACCTAAACTGTGTACAAGTTTTCATCTTGACCAGTTTGGGGGAATGACACACACTTTTCTGTGGTGGAGTTGAAGGGGAAAAAAGAGAAGAGAAAGGAGAAGCTTAAAGCAAAAATAACCTGTGACTGCTCCTTATGACATGCACCTGATTAGATGATTGTGTTCACAAGTTTGCCTGGGTAATCCAGCCTGTTTCTATCATCTCTTTTGGTCCCCTGCTACCATTTCACAGAAACTCAGTAGTTACTAGGCAGCTGTATCATGGTTGGTTGGGAAATGACACAATATATGCACTTTGCACGCTTGGAAAGCACCATAATTTTCCTAGGAGAAGTACCATGAAGGTAATTTCTCTAACCTGTTTTTCCTCAGTGCTAGTTTAATCAGCTTAGCTATTAAAAGATAACATGGGCTTAGGACTATCATTAGACCAGAGTGGTCATGTGGTTGTGCCGGTAATTAGCACTGCTGCTGAACAGCGTTACATTTTTTTTAATAGGTAACTACATAACAAAACCAGTACCCAGTGCACATCTAATGAAGCAAAAGAAAAATGAACACTCTCTCTCCTGGGATCTGTATTCAACTACTTGTCTAGCAACTTTCTTCTCTCTTTTCTCCTCTGTCATATTAGTATCTATATCAAAAGCATTTAGCTGCTTGAAATGGGATTAAGACACCGCAGTCTAAAATTGCAATCCTGCAATCCTCCTCCTCAGCTGCTCTGTAAGCTTTAAGGTATCAAAAAATCCCTGGCAGGGCTCTGAGAGGGCCAAACAGGTGACATCCAAATCATGGTGCAGAAGCTCTGTATTATTTGGCCTGAGTCTCCAGGGAGTTCAGTTTGGTCAGCACCCCAAATCCTTGGCCTACTTCCAGGGTACTGGACTCTTCATAACTCCAGTCCTTGGGTATGTTTTCTTTTGAAGCACAGCCAGAGGGAAAAGAAATGGAGATGAGTGCTCCTTTTATACCACAGTCTTAATGAGACTGTGGTATAGCTCCCATTCCCTTCTTTTGCCATGGAAATTTCAACCTGCATCTCTCAAATGTACCTATAATCACCAGATTACAAGCTCTCCTGGGGTGGGAATGTGTTGCCAGGCTCCTGTCAGGTCTGTTAGGACCAGAGAAGGATGAGCAGTGTTGTACACCAGTCATCCAAGGCAACCTCTCTGTACCTGCACTGGGTGCTGAAGTGTATTTTGTTTAATGGATATTAAATTAAGTTCTGCTCACCTTTATCCCTAGACTTGGGTTTTAGCTTCAGATGCTTGTTGGAAACTATACATTATTTTTTCTGCTTACAGTACACAACCTGTTTTATTACTAGAGCATAATTTGCTTCTGATGTAATAATTGATATAACCAGGTCTTTCTTCCCCTGTTCCCCATGATTCCTAAGTGTTATGTTTGGATGGGAGATAAATCATAAGCCTCCAACCCTTTTATCTGGACAAAGTAACCCAAAGGCTCAAGGGAAACCACCCTGCATATTTATGGGGACAGTGGTAGCACCAGGACCTAATGTTTAGTATCGTTAGGCTTCCATTTCTGCACCCATTTTCCCATGTAATAAGGGATATGGAGTTTCCAACAAATTATGTCAAATTACCTTTTGATCATGCCCTCACCAGTACGTCACTGTTTCCTCTGCTCTTTTAGAAAACGGATGGGAAGAAATCGGTGCTTTGCCCATATTGCTGGCACACCTTGCCAGCCTTCAGCATCCTCTCAGAAAAAGAGAGGATCCGTCCCAAGAGGGATGGGGTTGGTTACTCAGGACAGCTTTTCTGTGCGGCCACCCAGCAGGCTCCCACACCTGCATGCTGGGCCCACACTGTGCACTTCACTGGCAGGTCAGCAAAGCTAACAAGCTCTGTCTACTTTTTGCTCCCAGGTGATATGACATGATTCCTAATGCTCCACAGGTGGGAGGAAAGGATGACCAATACTGATATAAGCCCTCCAACGGAGATGAAAGGGGCATGGCCAAAGCACTCAAGTGAAAACAAAATGGGTTGCTGCCAAAATTTCCCTCCATGCCTGTGTACTTTCCAGCAGGGCCACAAGCATGGTATGGAGGTCCTGTCCTACTCCCCAGCAGCTTTGCGTTAGAAATGCTAATAGGATCAATGCTTGAAATGAGATTAGAAAACTGAACTTGAACATTTTGTTTCAACTAAATGGATTAACTTGTGGGTCTGGTGCAGTCAAACATCCACGTTCACCCTCAGGAGCATAACCATGACGTTATTGTTCAGAAATGCTCCTTCTCTCTTCTTAAAGCTACTTAGTTTTCGCAATTTTAATAAGATGTTGAGCTAAACATTAACTCATTAAAATTCTTTAATAGGCTTTATTCTCTCCTGAACTATAAGAGGAACAGTGGATTTTCTAAGGGCTACATTTAAACCAGAGGTGTTTTTGTCTTGGCTGACCTTACTCTACAAGTATTCATTCAGTTTTAACAGAGATGGGGACTCTGGTGCAAGGCACCCAATTGTCCCACTTTTTCTGTGTCTGTTTCCTATGTGTAACTTGTCAGTGCTCAGAAGAGTGAACCTCAAACAGATGAAAAGAGGTTAGGCTATGACTTCATTTTATGCCTGAGCTGATTGAACAGCCAGATATCACCAGCAGGGAGGTTCAGCTCCAGACCTGAGTGCAGGTGCTCCCATTGCCTCGCAGGCACTGGTGCTTCCCTGTGCCTGTGGGAACCCAAGTTTGCAAGCTGGGTAAACTGGAAATAAATAACCCTTCATAGGGTCCTTCAGCTGCTCTGGAGGCACAAAGGGAAGACTACATTTGGTAGGGACAGGACTGTGGTCATCTTGGCAGAGCTGAGGCAGAAACCCACCTCATATGCTCATGGTCTGACATTATGGCTCCCTAAAAGCAGCAGCAGCTAATGGTGAAATGCTGCTGAAAGGCTGCAGTCCTGCCTGCCCTCCTCTGTGGTCACATCCAGCAATTGCAGAGCCACGGGACAGGCTGGCTTGGCAGGCTGTGCCACTGCCTGGGAAGACAAGTTTGTTGTCCAAGGTGTGGCAGAGCTGCTGAGTCACAGCAAGTCCTGGGAAATGCTTTCCCTGGCACCTGCAGGGAGCCCACCAGAGTCCTCCATCTCCTGAAGGGAGCACAGCTGTGGCTGAGGGGTTAATGGTGCACACTGAGGAAACAAGCTCAGCATCCTTTGGTGGGGTGACAGTGACTGAGCAGGCTGATAATTCGTAACTTTTTTATTTGCCTGTCACTTTATGCTGAGGAAGTGGCTTCCTTGAGGGAGTAGAGGAACCCATCAGAAGTGCTGTCTCTCAAAGTGCCACAGGCAGCAGCCATCGCCAAGTTAAGATACTGATGCTTGAAACACTAGCCAGAACTCATTTAGTAAAATGCCATCAAGCTTCAGGTCCATTGCCTAAAAGCTGGAATTTCCCTGCCAGCAACAAAATACTATAGTCACCCGAAGCAGGCTAGGTTTTTGTTTCTGATTTGCCTGTAATCACAGGCACAGGAATGGTGTTGAGATCTTCAGATTTGCGTGTAAGTTCCAGGGATAAAAGACAGGGCTTTTACTCTTTTGCCTCTGGTTCAGCTTACTGTGTGATGTTCGGCAAGCCACATAACCTCCCCATTTCCCCCAGCTGTTCAGTAGTGTTCTGAGATCCTCCTTGTGGGACGTGAAGTGTTTCTACCTTGAGGTAGTAGTGTCCGGGCATTAGTAACTTATATGGTGATGGTAGTTTCACCTGGACAGTTGTAGTTTTAAAAAATAATTGCACAAAATCAAGATTTAGAAATATACTGACAGGAAATCTCTAAGATAAAAACTGGGCCTATGAAGTCCCAAACTTTTCTGGAATTGTGATGTTGGTGATAGGACCCTTGAAAATCAGATATGCGCCCATGCAAATATTATCCTGTCTCTTCTGAGTTGAGTTACATCCCTTGCTGCCAGGGCACATTTGCTCAGGATATAGGATGTGTCCACAGCAGCACAGTTTAACTTTTAGTTATTTGTGAGGACACACTTAATATTTACAGGAACTATACTAGGTAGCTAACTATTTTACTGTTGTAGCTGTTCTACACTCGACGTCTCCAGATACCACTTCTGGTCCTTGCTNAACTGCCCCTACACACTTTATATTGTGAAATCTCTATTTGTTGTAGGTAATGCTGGTACTCAATGCTGGAACTTGCAAGTGGCAGGACATAAACAAAACCATCCCACAAAAAAAAGGCACAGTGAAAGGAAAGAAAACAAAAAGAAGACAGCCAAAATAAATGTGGAACAAATACAGTCTAGAGAGCTTTCTGGACTGACCACCAGGAGAAATAATGAATAAAGAAACAATGTCCCATCTCATGTTGATTGTTTCGAGGATAAACTTTTTTT
>VWZT01016570.1:68401-85065 GCA_013397055.1 Pachycephala philippinensis | reverse complement strand
CTGGGCGCGGCGGCGAGGCCGGGCCGCGCCGCGGAGCCCTCCCGGCCCGCCGCCCCTTCTGCCCCTGGGTCCCGCGCGGGTTCTCTGATGGGACGGTCGGGTTGTTTGGGATTTCTTAACAAGGCAGCTTCTTTGAATTACAATGTTTCAAGAGCATAGCACTGTTTGGGTAAGCTTTAGCTGCTGTTAAATACGTTTGGCAAAATCTCACTTAGAACCTGCCAGTTTTTCTGGTTTTGTTTTGTACTGGTTGCTAAGAACTTTCCAAAGTGTAAGAGGGGAATTAGTGTTTTAGTCTATTTAGTGTCATATGAGACTATCTGGTATGACATAAGTGCAATTGAGGCTAAAGATCATTTCTGTCAGCATAAATGTTACTTAAGTCAGAACAGTGCGATACTTTGAATGGGTGTGTTGCTATTTTAAAAAAGTGTTCTGAGTGGAAGAGTGGAGAGAACTTAGGAGTAGGTGGATAGCTTTTGGAAGGGATCCTTTGAGTTGTTGACAACTTAGAAATGAAAGATTGTGTTACTGCTAGTGGTATTACTTAGGTTTAAAATGTCCTTCAGTGAAATGAGTCTAAATGTACTCTAACAGTGCAGTGTGTCTTTGGATTGCACAAATACCTGTGTGCTTTTTTTTGAATGCTGAAAGATGGAAATTATCTATGTTTCAGTGTTCCAGAAAGATTGTTGCAGTTATTTGAACTGCATGGTCTATTTCCAGTGCAACAGACATTCTAATAAGATTCTGATTACTTAGCTCTGTGTTATTTATGTTTTCAGTAGCAAGGCATGGACTAACTGAAGCTTGCAAGAGTTTTTTTTATTATACAAATAGAAAATAACACTGTAGAATTACCTTTCAATATGTAAATTGTTAATGAGGTGCCATGCAAAAGTGATATCCAGTGCATGTTTTTCTTGACAATTTGTATTTTTAATGTGCTTGTTTAGGTTTACTTAAATTAAATGTTTTGTCCATCTATAATTTTATTTGAACATTTATTTTCTTTCTGTGTGAAAAGCAGAATTCATAGGCATTGAATCCTGCATTGTCTTGAGTTACTAAAGGAACTTATTTTCTAAAACTAGTTGGAAATGCTATTTTGGCCAGAAGAACTGTTGATGAGATGTCTTTACAATGAACAAGGAAAACACAGAGTTAAGTGAAAGTTGTAGTTTAGAAATTCTGGAAAAGCAACCTGTTTAACAGGAATGCCTTCAAGTAGGGTAGTGCATTACAGCTTCTTTACAAGCAACTTGGATTTGTATGTAAACCACTGTAAGTGTCACAGATTTGGATTTTTTAAAAATACAAATCAACCAGCCGTTATTCCCTTATGGAATTAGAGATACTGAGTAGTTTATGTGTCTCTTCACAATACTGCCTGCAGACTGCTCACTTCTGCTGAGTTGGTGAAGAGCAAAAGTGACTTTTTCCTTCAGAGTGCTTCTGCCTTGCACTTAAGGGAGGTGATGCTATATCCTGTGTACCACTCAGAGAATCAGATCGTGTTCCAAGAGTCAAATTCAAGTGAATTAATAGAATGGAACCTGAATCCAGCAGTATTAGAGCAGAAATTAGTGTATGTAGCTTTAGTATTGGCAGATGTTTAGAGAGTGAACTCTGTTGTTATGGCTCAACATCTTTGCTTGTTTACTCAGCTTAAGCTTGACATGCATGTACTGTGAAATGCTAAAAAGCTGGCTCAAAACCAACCAGTACAGGATTGGGACAGTCAGAAGGGAGAAATGTGTTGAAGAAGTGTCTGTTCCACTCTCCTTTCTGTCCATTAATGTCCTGTTTTGTCCAAGTGCTTGAAAAGCCTTCAAGTATGTACTTAACTCCACAGTTAAAGATTGCACTTTGTAACTATATTGCAATAAGCTCTTTTTAGCTTCAGTGTTTCAGCATGCTACACAACATCTTTCTAGGTGCGAGACATTTGTATTCACTTTTCTCAGGTAACTGAGTTAATTTATGGCCTTTGGAAGCTATGATGGAAACCATGGCTTTCGTGCTTGGGCAGAAGAGGTGCTAGTATGAGCACAGTGATCTGTTTCTATGGTAAGGTAGGATGGCTTAAGCACATTGTCTGACCTCTAGATCAGTCTTTTGTAGTAGCATCTTCACCTGTGATCCTTAAGCTTGCTGTGTTCTCTGCTATCTCATATGCCAGGTTTAGGAATACTGCGTTATCTCAAGTTAATATCTCACATCCAAATTCTAGAAGACCAGATGTCTGATAGGGTTATCCTAAGAGCCAGATGTAGAGCCATTAGTTTTGGCAAAACTTTTCACAATAATAAAACAAGTACAGGTAAATGAGAAATAATATCTTGCTTGTGTCTTCTTGTTTTGGTAAGTTGGAGGAAGATAGCAAAGAACTTGAGAAACTAATGATCCTGATATTTTCAGGGTGGGAAGCAAGCCTTAAAGATCAAGAACAAGATACACAGAGAACATGAACATCATGTCGAAAGCTCTGCATAGCATGTTTAATTGTTTCTGTAGTGTGTCAGGGTGCCAGCATCTGTTTTAGAAACTATATGCTACTAAGCAACTGAAGTAAAATATTTTTCTACTCTTGGATATTATATGTAGCTTTATAGCTAGTTTGGGACACTTCTCAGGAAATGGGATAGACTGACTTGAAAAGATTGGGAAGACATGTGGTTTAAGCTTGCCTGTTTATGGAATAGCTCTTCACACAATACTGGCAAAAAAATTGTTGGTATGAAATACAAGAATTTTCGTGACCTTTGAATATTTAATGGCTTCCATAACATGTCAAGAAGCATGTTTGTAATGGTATATGTGATTTAGAATGGGTGAAAAAGTTTCCAACTAACCCTTTGGCTTTTTTTTCTTCTTGCTGTTAGTTCATATAGTCATCCCTTAATCCTGTTAAATGGATGTATCTTTTCCTCTTAAACTTGAAATGCTCAATAACAAATCTGTGGGATATGTTGCATGGCAGCTGAGGAAAAGAATACCAAAAGCACCTCAGCATACAAGCTTATGGGCCAGTGAAGCTGTAACACACTCCACTGGAGGGGAGATTTATGTTGTTAGGCATGTTGGCAGGATGGCTAAGAGTGCCTGGGAAGTGCATAGTGGGGATTTGATTAATGAAGGGAAGGAGAGTAAAAAAATGTATGTGTGCACAAGCAGAAACTGCCCAGTGGTGAGATTTGAGGATCAATTAGTTTCCTTGGAACATTCTTAAAACTTTATCCTATTTCATTTTGAATGAGATGATTCTAAACATTGATGCAGTTTAAGTTGTGCATCTGTAAGGAGGCGGAGTGCGTGGCCTAGTGGTCTCTGGCCTGTGTTCACTGGGCCTTCTTGAAAATGAGCACTGGAACACCACAGGCTGCCTCTTGTCACCTGTGCCAAGAGATGCTTTTAAACGTGAAGAAATCTCTAAAGCCTTTTTATGATGCGCGGGCCCGTCCTGGGTGAGGCTTGAGAAATGGCCATGTGATTTCCAGTTTGGTAACAAAGCCTAGTTGGGATGGAGGATGAAAACTTCAAATACTTTAGGAAAAAGTAGTTTCTGAGTTTATGAAATATGTTCTAGAAGAGCTATTTTGGTACTAAAAACATTCTGATTGTTAATTACAAAAGTGAATCCCAGGCCTCCCACCCCTGTTAGGCAGTGGGCAAGTTCCCTTCTTAAATGACCATTGTCAGGATTTCTAACTGGATACCAGTATATAAAATAAGATTTTGTTGTACAAATTTAGCTTCTGCTGTGGGTTTTTGAAGTGAATCCCATTATTTCCCAACCTATTCTGTAAATGTACGTGATGCTCCTTTAGAAGAGCAAAGCCTAAGACCCTAATCCTCAGTTGTGTGTTGCACATTTCTCTCTTGTGGGAGTAACCTAATTGATAGATTAAAAGCTGCAAGTAGTGCTTTATGCAGTGGCTGTAGGCAATGCTAGAGCAGGTGTGATTGCATTTTCCATTGTATTGTAACTGGTTTGAGCCTTTGTGTTAGAGCAGAAAACAAGGGAGTAACAGATATTTCTCAAGGCCTGCCTTGCTACAGGTTGATATTATTTCAGTACCTTTTGCATTGTGAAAGGAGTGTAAGCCGCTGCCTCCACAGGGTGGATTTTTGCATCTTTGTAGCAGAGTGCTTATACAATTAGTGATTCTCATAGAAATGGTGAAAATACAATGCTATTTGGTTTTTTGTGTAAGCATAGTGGAAGCCTAGTCTTGTGTTTCCAATATACTTAGTGCGGGGGAGAAAAAAGGTTGGGTTTTTTTGTTTATTTGTTTTTTTCAATTACTATAAGTTTCGTTAAGGCAAAAATCATGGGTTAGGTATTGGTGAAAAACTCCTTCTTTCTGTGATCTGCAGAAATAGGGCTCTCCATATTCTGTTCTTGCTTCCCATGTACCTACTACTTTGACCAGTCCCTAATCTTGAGTTCAGCTGCAAACTTTAGATCTGGTTTGAACTACAGAATTTGAATTCATGTTATTTCTTCTGCTACTGTCTTGATGTACTTGCGGTATGTCCATGTAACTGAAAGCTAAGTCTTCTAGAAAATACAAAGTAGTAGGTTACATTTGACAACTTTAGCTGTTACCACCAAACTCCTTGGAAAAGGATGGAGAGTTTAGAGACAGCTAAAAGCTGTGGTGGTGGCACAAACAGACCCACTTTTAGGTAGGGGGTGTTCCTACTGATGTAAGCATCTCCTTTCTCCGGGAACCCAATGTCCATTTCATGTCAAGGTTGGTCAGTCCAAATGGAAGTGCACCTAGAAGTTTCAGCAGCACAGGGGTTTTGTTCCCATCGGCCGTGTTTGTCTTTGTTCTTCCCGGCTACTACAAAGGAGGAGTTTGTCACTGCTCATGGCAGCTCTGAGGGGTAAGGGCATGTAGGTGTTTTTTCCTGTCTGTGAGGGGCAGCTGTCAAAGGTACAGTGAGCTGGCTATGAAGTGTCAGCTCTTCCTCTTGGTTGTGACAAGCAAACATTCATCAGAGGATCCTTCTCCGTGTGCACTTGATGCTGATGATGGGCTCTTTGTTACAGCTTTAAGCCATATCTAACTAGCAAAAAATTGTTCACTGAACACTGTATTTAGTGAAATTTGTTTGATAGAGGAGATGGTAAAGGTAACATTAATGAGAGGTCTGCATTTCTTAATGATCAACATAAAAAACTGAGAGTGTCTTTTCAGGCTGCTTGCCTGTACTGTAAGGGCTAAGGCTCTCTTCCTAGAGTCACAATACAAAAGTTTACAAATTTTTCTGATACAAGTAATACATGATTGGAAACTGAACTTGCAACTTTGTTCTTCTCGACCCATTAATGCTTGATTGCTTTAATGACTCAGTAGTTGTGCCAGGTGCAGTTGTCTTAATATGACTTCAGTCACAGATTGGCACTTTTTTTTTTCCTGTGACTACCTGGTACAATATGCCCTCCTGCTGTACTTAAGTATTACTTGAGAACAAAAACCAAAGAACTTTGACAGCTGAACAGAGTACCAGCTACACTTGGCTTGGATGCTCTGCTTCAAAAATGCAAATTTATAATTCGCAAAAATGCAAGTTATAAATATAAATTAATCCCTAATGCCTTGGTTATTGACTAGGGAATTTAGTTGCCCAGATTGGAATTGGAGAGATAGGATATTGAAGGCAGACAAGAATAATTCTGAATCTTTTATGTATGAGGGTTTCTGTGAAAAAAGATTCAAAGTCTGGAAACCCATGGGGTTTATGTATGTATGTATGTATTTATTTATTTAATATAGGAAACACCTGCAGATGTTTTTCACTATGGGAAACTGGATGCCTTTTAGGGCATAACAGAAAAGCAATGATGTTAATACTTGTACAAGATTGTTTTCTTTGAAATGCACTGGTCTTCCTCTCCTCTGGACTTTGGAATTCTGAAGTTTAACTTGCAATTCTAGCTGTAAGGCTGGAGATTAGAATGCAGTGGGGTTGTTTCTTTTTTGTCCCATGTTGAAGTTGTAACCCCATGCAGCCAGGAATGAAATTATTTTTAGAGACAATAAAAATTTGTAATATGGTACTGATCTCATCCTCATAAGAAGAAGGGATTATAGGTTATCCAAATGTGTATAATTTTAAAAAAAATTATTGTAGGTGGTAGTGAACCTTGAGTGAAACCACCTAAGAAGTCTTGTTTTAGACTTTAGGACATTTCAAACTAAGTTAATTTCTGCACCACTTGGCATAGTAGTAACTTGACTTTTTGGAATGGTAATAAGACTGTGTTGACAAAAGTCTGTGTGGAGCCCTAAATGTTACTGAAAAGGATAGAAGACTTAAGTTCAGGTCTTAAGTAAATTGATTTCTAAGTCTTCAGCTCAGCAGGGTATTTCTCTTTAGGGCTTTATTATGTAATGCTGTAATAAATACCATTTTAAATTCTGATCTTGCATTTTAAACAGCTTGGTTTCTTTGAAACGTTATGCTTTAAATCCCTTGAGTAGGCGTAGGGCACAGAAGTATCACTGTAGTTTTCTGTAACTATAACCTATCAGTGCTGTTTTCAGTGTTGCATTTGGGTTAGTTTTAACAGTGTGCATTCAGTAATTCCTAGTTAGTAAAGTAACGCTTGGTGAGACTTGAGGCTCTTCTCACAGAGGCAGAAAACAGTTGGCAGATGTATTGGTATTAAGAGCTTGTAGGAAGGAATGGATGCTGAAAGTATTGTGGTGAGTTACTGTGTGGTAGCTCTCTTGGAAGGGCACAAAGAAAGTGAAAGAGAAAACAGCCAGTTGAAGGAAGGGTCATTTCAAAAGGACACGATGTCCCTTAACTATGGCATATTGCATGAAGGGCTTTTTTAGACTCTGTTTGCAAGTACACACTAGTGTCCTTATGGTATTGCACAACTGATGATCACTCAGTGTAAAAATGTAGACTAATCACCCTTTGGAAACAGTATTATTAAGAACTGCTGCTAAATCTTTGAGACTGACTTGCCCCATAGTTGCCACTTGCAACTGCGGCAGAATTCTGAAAGGCACTCAAACAAATGTACTCTTCTGATGCTCCAGAGAGAAGCATTGAAGTAGAATTTTAAAAAGATTATTTTGAAGATCACAGAGTAAATAGTAGGTTTGGCATTTTTTTATGGAACCTCAGCTTTTTTTTCCTTGAACTAGAGTGAGTGTTGCACTTGGAAGAAGGTGGCTTATTCTGTCAGGCAGTCTTGCTTTTTGTAGTGTTGTCCAGCAAAACAGAAGAGTTCCATGATGAAAGCATTACTTCTGTTCAGTTGAGGCACCAGAGTCACCCGTGCCTGAAAACATGTCGTATAATTGCTCTCTGTGTGTGGTTTGTAAAAGCACAGCATGGCAAAACTCACATTACCGGAGTCTCCAAAATGTGAATTGCCTGGGGGACTGGGGCATGGGAAAGAAAGATAGCATTAACTTAATAGCTACTTCAGACTTCACTGGGAAGACTTTTTGCCCTGAAGTTTCATGATTTTGCTGGGTTTCTAATTTCTTTTCTAGAACATATTTTTCCATGTACCTAAATAAAAATGATAGTAATTCATTAAACTTGCATAGGTGAGAATTGGTGAAGTCTTCCCATTCAAAGCAGTATTTTCTTAGTTTTCCAAGATGAGTTTCTCAGAAAAGTAAAGCTGGTCATGCTTTTTTAATGCTCATTGTTTAAGTGACATTGGACTCTTGTTTTATAGCATTCTATATTACAGAAGGAAGACATTGAGTCACTATTCAGCTGTCTTAGTCTTTGAGTGATAAGTTAATCTGACTGTTTGGCATCAAGTGCTTAATTGACATTTCATATGTATTAAAATATAATTCTTTTCTAAGTACTTACGTTCATCCTCAGGATATCTGCAGAGGTGGGGAAATTGTTGTGTAGACTGTTTTCCGTGAATATATAGAGTATGTTCTGTGAAGGAAAGTAGAGTGTTCTTGCTTGGTTAAAGGCTCAAATAAAGCTCTAAGATGGGCACTAGGCTGGGAAAGATTCCAAGTGGCACTAAAGCATTTTGCTACGTGCAGAAACCAAAATCTAGAGAAGTTAATATGTTAAAGTAGCATCACTCCCCTTGTGTCTAGGTCCTGCTTCTGTGTTTTATTTCTCTTGCTTGGCATTGGACGAACTTTTCCACTTTTGTCATAGGGATTGTATTGTTAAACTTGAAAATACTGGGATTGGAGAAAAAAAGTATAGATGCAGCTTAAGCTCTTTGGTAAATCAAGTCTATTTAGTAATCTTTCCCCAAGAGCAAATCAAAATAGAAGATATTTTAACTTACTTAAATTAAAGATTAAAATAAAAAATGTCTTCAACTTTTCTTTTAGTGATGGATCTGAACACTCTTTGAAGAGTGTTAGGGATTCTGACTTTCATTTTGAAAAGCAAAACATGTTTATGATATTGTCATTAAGGGAATATTTAGCTTCTGTATGCATGTAGAGTGGGTTGAATAGTTCTGTCAGTTTTTTCAGGATATGGTAGCATTTCTTGATACCCTAATTGAAGAACTTGAGAACTTGCAGCTGGCAAAACTTATTTTAATGGTTTTGTAAAGTTTAGTGTGAGGAGAACCAGGAAGATAGTCTTGCCCACAGCCTTTAACTAGTGTAGTTCATGTAACTTGCAATGAAAATTCATGTTACCTGAAAAACAGGTCCCAGAAACCTTTAATGAAAGTTAAGAGTTAAGCAAGAAGTTACAAACTGCTTTGGATTTAATTTTGAAGTTGCTACCTTAATGCAAGAGTCCACTCCAGTTCTGGCAGCAGCTGTAGCTGACTGGAGCTTCAGGAGGCAAAACGTTGTGCTTCTAAAAGCTGCTGACTTCCATTTCTGAACTGTAAATGGTTTTTGAGTATTTTTTTAACAAGACTGGGATTTTGCATGTAAAAAAGAAAGCAAGTAATAGACATGAATGGACTGTCTGTACGAAAAGCAGTGGGTCAGTATTACTGGGGTTTTTTGTATTTCCAGAGTAGTAGAACAGGAATTCAGGACTCATTTACACTTGCAAATTATCAGCTGGTTGAGACAACAGTAGAACTGATGTTGAATTGTCCAAATTCAACATTCCCTGTCTTATTTATCTGATTCACGAGAACTTTTACGCTGCAATCCTGAGCAGGCTTGAGGTGATATAATTTAGGGCAAAGACGGAAGAGTCAGATCCTGATTGCTGTGTCCCTAGTGGTGTGTTCCTTCTTCCTTGGCTGCACTGGCCCTGGTGATTGACACACCCTTTGAGCTGTTTCAGCCCATAGACATGGCAGAAAAACTTTTCCCTTCTTCCTCCTGCATTTGCCACTTTTGGAGTAGGTTTTTTTCATTTGGAAATGTCTTGGCAGAAGTTTCATCAATGTTGGGGCGCCAACAGAGGGAGACTGCACAGCAAGGGGTAGAACTGAGCCGCTTTGCATAAACTGATTTAGCATCCTAAAGCACTCATGTGAGAGAGCATGAGGAATTTCAATCCTTACCCTCATTCTGAGTGTGGATGGTAACATTTCAGCATACAAATGTATCCTCTAATCAAGGTTTTGGGAACTGATAGCCAAAGCATTCAAAGTTTAATTAAGTCCTGACCTGAGATGCTTCTTAGTGTTTAAAAATTGCCTTGGTTATCATGAAGATTTTTCTCTAAACTTAATTAGTTCACAAGTGAGAATTCTAGACTAGTTCAGATGCAGCAATTTCTTGGCCCTTCAGCTCTCGCCACTACTAAATTGATGGATGTGGACAACACTTTCAGGTCAAGTTTCTTGAGAACCATCTGTCCAAGGGGTTACTTAAAAGTTTTTGGGAAGAGATGTTCCTGATTGTGTCATAAGCCCTAAGACATATGTGTTCTAAGGAGTGCACATTACTTTGATTTTTCTCACCTGACATTTGGAGAGGTGTGGTAAGGAACAATGCTGAGTCTTAAATTATGACTTCACAGTGCTCTGCCTAAATATAACATTAAACAACTTGGTATTGCTAGACTGTAATTTCACTGGGAGCTCTTTCTGGGCCAGTAAGCCAGTGGAAGAAGGGAAAAAAAAGTCTACTGTTTTGTGCTTCAGCTATTGCGTGTGTGTGGCATAAAAATTCTTGGACTTGTTCTGGCTCAGAGAGGTGTTAGAACTAAACTATACCATGTCCTGTGCTTCCCTTTGTTAATTGTAGTCCAGACCCTTATTGTTTGAGAAGAGATGCTGGTGTTCTGCTAGTGGTTTTGTCAGGCTTATGTAACTACTTTATTTCAGATATAGTAAGTTATATAAGTTAATGCATGCAGTGAATTACTGTAAGAGCAGCACTATTCAGTAGCTTGCACTCCTTGCACTTTTTTACCAGGATGGACAAATTTTATATTGGTTTCTGTTAGTAGAGACACTTGTGTAGTTTCAGTGTTTGGGCCAATAGAGATGCATGGGAACGGTTTTAGCAACAGACATGGCCCAGTTAATGCAGCATTAATAAAATTAGTTTAGTCCTCCTTATGGCAACTGGTCATATAGGGGTTAACTTCTCTTACATGAAAATGTGTGAACAAAGTTTGTTAGGTAATGCTTAAAACAGACTTTACTTCTATCAGCTCTCTGGGCCAGAACAAGTCCAAGAATTTTTCATGTGAAGCTGGATCCTACCATGGGTGGTTGTGCCTTGCTTTATTTTCTGGGTATATCAGATGAACATAAACATGGATGTGGTCCTAGTTGTGATGATAAATCTTTATAGTTCTGTGTTTGAATGTAATATGTACATACACATGACAATACTTCCATCCTGCCTTTGCATGTTACCTTCAGGTCTAAAGTTTTGACCTTCCATCATTTGATACTTCTTCATAACAGGACCGTATTAATCTGGGTGAACTAGTGCTGAATGTAAGCCATCCCTGGATGTATGGAAGTCAGATTTAAATAGACTTGAACCTCATCCAGTCTGGTGATTTTTTTTTTTTAAATATAATTTTATGGAAAGAACTCCTGTAGGTTTGGGGGGCAGGGTTTGTCCCTTTTTTCATAATGCAGTACCTCATCTGTGCTGCAGAGAGGAACAGTCTGAGCCAATAAATCATCTGTACCACTAAGTGGAAGTCATTCTTTAGACCATCCTCTCTATTCTTGGAGATTCTGAGGTGGACTGAAAAAGTCCTGATTGACCAGAGCAGGGTTCTGGTGACACACCCTACATAGGGTATGATATAATACATGCACTCCAAGTATCTTGCTAATTTTGATTACACTGGTGTCTCTAATTTCCTCTGTAATTCTACTCTATTGAATTCAGAAGCCAACTGCTTTGGTGCAAGACACTGGTATTCAGACACTGAAGTTTTCAAACAGAAAGCAGGGTAGAGAAATAACAAAGACATCCTTGTAAGGGAGGTAATAGTGGTTTTCATTTGGATAGTTCTACTAGCAATTGAAATCTGGATCTTAAGAACGTGTAAACTCTTCTGAAAGTGCGTTAAGCTAAGCAGGCTTCTTACTTTATTTCCACATGACGTAATTGAGGAAGTGATGTTCTCTTCCGTTTTGGAGCTCTGCTCTGGAGCATAGCTACACTTTTAAAATGCAGAAACAATAACCTAGAAAACTTCAGTAAAGTGAACTGAGTCCAGGAAACGTGTTTACTTTTTCTGCTCTAGTTCATGACTTGACTCACAGGGGATTGGCAGGTCTGTCAGGCATGTAGACCTGAAGGTCTGCAGGTGAAAAAAATGCATTTAAAAGACCTTTAAGAGAATTATGGTCAATGTATTACGCTGAGCTTCAGTTCATGTGTATGTTGGTTACTAAAATAACCTGAAAAATTATCTTTAAGGTCCTTTCCAACCCATGCTGTTCTTTGAATCTATGATCTTTAGGTTGACAGAGACCATCTGTTTAATCACCTGCAAAGATCAAAAACCAGCTTTGAAGACACAGCTCCTTATCTTTAACATGGAAGATGTAAAATTAAATCATTCATCTCTTCGGCAGAATACTTGAAATGCTGTTGTGGTGAATAGTTTGGGTTTTTTAGCTGAAGATACCTTTGTGACAAACTGATGGCAAAGCTTTTCAGCCCAACGCTGGGTAGTCACTGACCTAATAAACATGCTGCTAATATTGCTCCACTTCTTAGTTGCTAGTACTTTATTTTCCATAAACAATATTACCCATGTTCCCAAAAGAAACCAAAGCATTGTCTTGCTTGAAACCTGTGTTAAAAAGCAAAATCAAAAGGCCCCTCAAAGTGGTGGAAAAGTGAAGGTGAATTTTTGTTTTAGAAATTCTTCCTGCAACTACTACAGACAGCTAATTGGAAAGAAAACTCAGTTGGTAGGATGTTTTTTCTTGTCTGTTTGGTGTTGAGTAAAGCACAGATAGGTAAGTGTCACTCTGAAGCCAGATAAAGATATCTAATGGCGCTCTTTAATTCCTCCAGTGTAAAGCAAAGTAACATTTAACTATCAAAAGTAGATTTTCATAATGGTGACTGAATGCTGTCTTAATTCAGCTTGTTGCTTTGGAAGCCTGGATGTGGTCTGTATTGGTTTTTTCCAAGTTGGCCTGTTTTGAGGTTGAAACTGGCTGAATTCTTTATAGACTTGTGCCAACATAACAGGCATTCTTAATGCTTCTTAGTTTATTATTGTGCAGGTTTGTGGATAAATGACATATTAATATAAGGGAATAGTTATGAAGATAGCAAAAAAACTACTGCAGAAAGCTCTAGTAATGGGTATTTCAGATCTTCCAGATCTGAAGATGTTACTTTATGGGAAATTGCTAATAGCTCTTTAAAAAAGTCTGGATTTGTGTTAGATTTCAGTGAAGTGTAGATTATAAAGGCAGTTTTATTTCACTGAGACAAACAAGTTTCTTCCTTTGACTCCCTAAAATGGAGGGAAATGTTAAAATTGGTTTAAAAGTTAATAAGTATTTCAGATGACATGCTGCTCTTGATTTTATTTTCAGTGTATGCTCCGCTGAACTGACACTTTTTTTCTTAGCAAGTTGTTTTCTTCCTCTGTTCATGTGTTGTACTTGTTGCAAAACAGTCCTTAGTGTTCATGCAGTTGTCGAGCTATTGAGTAGAACCTATTAACAATATTAAATTATACAATTTTTTTTTGTCGTTGTAGGAAGAAATCTGCTTCATCTAATTCAATGCTAATTCAGTCCTGCTAATCTGCTAGTACTGTAGATTGAAAGATTTTTTTGCTGTTGCCAGGATACCCTGTAATGGGCAAGAAGCCTGAGAGAATACAAAACGTTCTGATATTTTAACTTTTAAAAACTTTTGTGTTTAACAGGTAAGAAACTATTAAACTTCACCTACAGCAGTAGATTTAGCTTCTGCATCTATAAAGCCTTATCCTAAAAGCGTTCAGAAACCACTTAAATTTTAAACTTTTCATGTTCCTAATGTCTGCTAAAGTCACCTGATTTCTGTAGGTTCACATTTACCACTTTCTAAGCTGCAGTTCCTTCTTCAGTTCAGGCTTTGTGGCCATGCCTTCCCTTTTCTTGCAGCTTTTTTCTGACTACTTTCTAGCTGGCTGATTCTAACTTTGTCTTTTAACCTACCCTGCTCTTGCACTATCTTCTTTCTCCACCCTGCTTTGGTTTACTATGATAATCAAGGGTGTTCTAGACACAGTTGCAGATATTCTGTTTGTTTTACAGTGTTTTGCTTTTGTGCCAGGAAGTGTATCTGCTGCCCAACCTTTTTGAAAGAGTTTCAAAGCAAATGTGTTCATGAACTGACATAGAATAGGTATGAGTGATGTTTAGCACTATAGATTATTATATTGAAGTAATACTGTCTTCTGCAATTGAATTTTTTGGTACTGAACTTCATGTTTCAATGCAAAAGTGTTTTCTGGTTAGCTATGCATTGTTTAGCTTGCATTTTATATTATTATAAATCATGTGCTTTTCTCAGTGCAAAGATATCTTCATTTTCATTTTGAAGCTAATTGGGAGAATTCAGAATAGGAAAAAATCTAACTGAATTCTGTGACCAGTGAATATTTTAAATTTGTAATTCACTGTCGACATGGAATTACTAGAAAATGATTCATCTTCTCTACTTGGGCAAGGGAGATTAGTGTCGAATTTGTAGTTATTGCAGGTAATTAAGATCTTTATTTATTAACACTTAGTAACCTGTGGTTTGAGATAGTGTAGGAGTTTATGAGGATATACTTGTTGCTTGGTATAAAATTGCTAAATTCACTGCAGACTGTAGATTTCACCTGATTTTTGTACTTCTGTTGAACAGTTATGACCTCTTGAATTTTGGGGGATTGGTGTCTTGGAGTCAACTTTAACTAGTTTGGATTTATTTACATACTTCAGCATGTCTAAGCTGTTGATTATTGGGGCACTCAGTCATAAGGGGGGGTGTATAGGCACATGATGTGTGTATGTGTGTGTATATATATATATATATAATGTAAAAGATCATAGGATTACAGAATAGTTAGGGTTGGAAGGAACCTCTGGAGATCATCTAGTTCACCTTCCTGCCAAGGCAGGCTCACCTAGAGCAGGTGACACAGAAACAGGTGGGGTTTGAATGTCTCCAGAGAAGGAGATTCCATGACCTGCCTGGACAGCCTGTTCCAGCACTCTGCCTCCCTCATTGTAAAGTTCTTCCTCATGTTGAGGTGGAACTTACGGTCATTTAGTTATGGCCATTGCTCCTTATCCTGTTGCTGGGCACCATGGAAAAGAGTCCAGCACCATCATCTTGACACCCAAGATGCAAGAATGAGATGCCCTCTCAGTCTTCTCTTCTCTGAGCTAAAGAGGCCTAGCTCCCACAGTCTCTCCTCGTAAGACATGCTCCAGACCCCAAATCCATCTTTGTGGCCTCTGCTGGACCCTCTCCAGTAGCTCCTTGTCTTTCTTGAACCATGGAGACCAGGTTGAACACAGCACTCCAGATGTGGCCTCCCTAGGGCTGAATAGAGGGGCAGGATCACCTGACTCGACCTGCTGGTCATGCTCTTCCTGATGCACCCTAGGATACCATTGTCCCTATGGGCCACAAGGGCATACTGGTGACTCATCCACAAATGTGTTTTTATAGTTCTGATCTAGATAGGAGTGCAGCCAGGATTCATAAATACGGAAGACAAGGCTGATAAATATGGGTGAAAGCAATTTCACTTCAATTCTCGCGTGTTCTGTAACAACAGCAGTCTCCTCATATCTGATGGGGGAGTGAAAGTCCCTGCTTAATAACTTGCCTCAGTAGGAGGCGGCCCCTTCTTAAAGAGCATGTTGGGAGATCACTGTCTGTCTTCATACTGTTTTCTGGCGTGTTTTTCTTCCAGTCAAGAAAAGACTGCCACATGGCATCTCCTGCATTTCTCTCCAGAGGATGCAGTTACCCTCTGAAGTATAGCAGTAGTTAGTAGAGGAGCTGTGCTGTAAATCAGTGTAGTGTCTGGGAGGAATCCTATCATGACATCAGGAGACCCCCGTGGTGGCAGTGTACATGGCCAAGTATGGCTATCCTGGGAGTTGGGGAGGCCATGGCCTCAGAGATGCCCTCATGTGGGAGAAGGAGGCTTAGGCAGACTGAGGGCCCCTTTTCAGGGATCACTCGCCTGTTCCTTGGGCACAGGGACTGCTCTCTGCCTTCCCTTGTGCCTAAGCTTCAGCCTGCTCTTCATCCTGTGTCTGGGGTCCCCTGGATGAGATAGAGGCAGCAGTTTTGCAGGGGGGTCAGAGATCCTTGGTAACCTCCCACTCTGCAGCCCCCTGTGCCCAGCCGTGGCTGAGAGAGGGTGAAGCATCCAGAAATCCTGCTGTGAGAAGTGTAGCCAGCCTGCACAAGATCTCCCAGCCTTCCATGAAGGAATTGTTGGTTGGTTTTGTTTCCTTTACGGTATCTCTTCTAGTTTGTTATGCCTGGGGACGAGGAAGGAATGTGCATGGTATTAGAAGTGTGTATTAAATTGTTGAGTAGAGGTGTTTCTATTTTCTATGTAATTCTTACTACTTTCAAACCATCTATTCGCTCCTTTCTCCACAAAGTTTCTTTGAAACTTCACTAGCTTATTATAATTTAGGTAGTGAAATATTTCTTTTCCACTAAGTCTCACATTTGTGGCATAACAGGCTGTTCTGACACTGAAGAAATAGCTACATGTTATTTTGTATTCACTTGAGACTTGTATTCTATGTCAAATTGATCTTACATTTTGTTTAATAAATGTAGCACCTGTGCAATGAAAATTCTCCTTTATTACTGCTTTTGTTTTTTTGTGATTGCTGGGTGTAATGTAAAGTGCTGCAATTAAATCTAGGGACTTTGAACAGCAACTTACATCTTTCTAGCTAAGAGTGCTCAATGAACCTCACTGCTTTGACTGAAAATAAATTTATTTCAAATAGGTTAGGACAGGCCGTTGTAGACAGCAAGTTTACAATGGTTGATGCTTTGCTGAGTACAACAGGCAGTTTAAAAAGTAACAACTAGAGTGTCTTATGTCATTTTGGGTCACTGGTAATTCTCTTTAGCTCTACATTTTTTTCAGACACGCATTCATGCTTAGTGTTGTTTTGGACACTTTCAGTGTCAAGGTAAGCACTTTATAAATGCTGGTACAGTGTTTTATTACTGTCCATTGGTTGGAGAAAGGGA